>FN649755.1:716002-825500 GCA_000310025.1 Ectocarpus siliculosus
TGAGAGAGAGAGAGAGAGAGAGAGAGAGAGAGAGAGAGAGAGAGAGAGAGAGAGAGAGAGAGAGAGAGAGAGAGAGAGAGAGAGAGAGAGAGAGAGAGAGAGAGAGAGAGAGAGAGAGAGAGAGAGAGAGAGAGAGAGAGAGAGAGAGAGAGAGAGAGAGAGAAAGAGGGGGATTGGGCGGGGTTAAACAAGGGCCAACAGCGGGACCGGAGCAGCGCGCGACTGTGGCTGCACCAGCACAGAAAAGAACGAAATGCAGCGTGCTTAGCTAAGGGACCTCAGAGAATTTGAACCTTACCCGCTGTAAACGATACCTGCGCCAGCAGTTAGTTCTTCAGGTGACAATATTCACACAACTCTCCTTTCCGACTACACCAGCCTTCCAAAGCGAAATGTACATACTATTCCCCCCCAATTCCGATGGACGCATGCATTGTTTGACTTTGGCGTCTAGGTACCGGTGGGGGTTGGTGTAGTTGTTGTTGTTGTTTTTGTCTCAACATCAATAATGGTGGTGTTGGAAACATCTCGTCGACGGCATTCCCTAGACGTATCGGGCTCTTTCTGCACCCACTTGGATACGGAACAATCGAGCTTTGAAAGTCGGTGCCATCGCTCCGACTCTTACGGAATACCGCGGTACGGTATACGGTACGGTACAGACAATCTTGGTCGTGGAGTAATCGAGCTTTGAAAGTCGGTCTAGGGGGGGTGCCATCTCTCCGCCCTTTAACGGTACATAGATAGGATGTAGAATTATTGGTATCTCGCGTCACCCAAGTGGCAATACCGCCAAAGTCACTCTCTATGCTGCACAGCGAAAGTCCTATCTGCCCTTCCTCACCTGGTGGCGACGGACCGGACGCCTTCGGCGAAGCGCTAGCGGTCCTGACGAAGCACAGCTTTCCTCCGGATAGCCCAAGGGTCGCCTTGGCCGGGTGCGCCGCCTGCGAGAAGAGAGAAAGGCTCGACATCGTCAGGACCTGCGGTAGACTTTTACTCTCTACGGTAGTGACCGCAATGTTTTTCTGGTGTTACTGGATATACGTAGGTGTTGGCTTGGCGTGCAATGTACTGGGTAAAGCGGTTGGGGGGCAGCACTCTTCTCTGTCCCTCCGATGAACCGGTACTCGACAAGTAACAACTTTTAGGCCTCATGTGTGTGGCTGATTTTGTTGTGCCTGGGCAGCCAACACGCACAAGAGCACAGGCTCGACATCGGAAGGGCCTGCTGTAGACCTTTCCTTTTAAGACTCACTTTTGCGTGGCTGGTTTTGTTGTCGGCGGATGTGGTAGTTCGACTGGGCAGTCAACACGTGCATCGCCGTACCAAAAAACATACACCCGCACAAGAAAAGATATACCGCGAACGGGTAGAGTCATTCTGTGATGTGATTGGATGTATGTTTTCTGAAAAGAGCAAGAGCGGCTGTAGACTATGACTGTTACAGATACAGTAGGTGGCCCGATAAAGTGGCATGAAGGGGCAAGAGGAGAACATTCCACTTTTTTAGGCAGTGCCCCTGTTCGATATATCGGCTTCCCCGTCCACATTGTGACAAGAGAATGTGATGCCACTATATCAGGCCGCCTACTGCCGCATCACATTTTCTGGTGTTGAGTTTGTTGCTGGCGGGGTTGGCAGAGATGGTAGCATCCCCATGTTGTTTTCTGGAAATAACAAGAGGGTCAACGCCATCGTACGCTGCTATAGACTATTGCTGACCTGCTGTTGACATCACGTGTGCTGTTACTTAGTTTGTTGTTGGCGGAATTGGTAGAGATAGCAGGACCGATTCTTGTGTAGCAGGGTTTAGGGTGCCTCTTTCGGAACATTTTTGTGTTGCGTGTTCCTAGGCACCCTACAACAGCGGTCGAAGATGAGTGATACTCCCTGGTGCGATGCGCAAGAAGCGAGAGTCCAACGGCAAATACTGCTTCTTGGCACAGACAGCGGGAGGGGAGGCTCCGGTTTACCATAGTCGTGTCGATGTGGCTCTGCTGCGTACATTCTGACAGCGTTGATCTTCCTTGAAGCGTTCGATTCAGAGAGAAGGAAGACAAAACCACGGCTGGGCGGACGGCCCAAGCAAGGCCATGCAAGCACCTACTCGAGTCTCAACGTGGCGCCGACATAATTAAACCTTGGCGTCGATCGGGTATACTATTTACTGTACCTCTGGATGTCCCGCTGCTATTACCGAATACAGCAGTACAGTAGTACGACACAAGAAAATCTCGATTACTCCGCGACGACTAGGATGCATGAACGAAACGTTTCGTTTTCGGAGAGCTCGCGAACCCGACGGCTTCAACGCCCCCACTCTTTCTGCTGTTGATAAATCGAGCTTGAAAATCGGTCCAGGGGGTGTGTTATCTTGTGTCTCACCGGTCAATCAGCGCCAGCGGAAATAGACCTACCCGTCTACAGCACGAGTTCGCACTTTGCCGGAATAGGTAGTCGGGAAAGAGTCTGTGTGTCTGTCGCCCTCTCTCTCTCTCTCTCTCTCTCTCTCTCTCTCTCTCTCTCTCTCTCTCTCTCTCACTCTCTCTCTCTCTCTCTCTCTCTGTCCCTCTGACTCTCCCTCTCCCCCTCTCGTTGCCGATGAAGAGAGGCGGTGCCGCGAGAATGTCGGCGTTGTAACAGCAGTCCGTCTCATGGACAGCTTACCGTCATCGAACCGACCGATCTGTACACCATATCGTCGTAGGATAACTGACCTTTGCAATTCGGTCCAGGGATGCGGCATGCTGAGAACCTGTTGTAAGTTGTATCGTACCAGCGAAATGTCGCACCGCCCATTGCCTCGCTAATTTTCAAAATTTGAAAAATACAGAAATCCAGGCATCAACGTTGACGGCGCATTTTTTTGCACACACTGCTGTGCTGTGCGAAACAACAGGAGTCCTTGATGTACCAACATACTGCACGCACGTGTTACCTCGTGCTTTTTCTCTATTGCCCCCTTTGTTGTGGATGCAGGCTGACGACGACAGCTCACCCGCCATGCAGCAAGCACGCAACGGGTAACTGGCACCTCCCACTTTGAGACACACACGAGCGAATTTTCAAAATGTCATGATGCTGCTGCACGCAAACGTCTGCAGAGTCAACCAACGCTGCCGCTCCAATACACACAGGCAGCAGGAGCCAACTCTCACGCACCTCATCGGAGCGAGCCATCCCTCAGGCCAGTTCTCCTTCCCCGGCTGCGCGACCCCCTTGACTGCACCGACAGCGAGCGCCTCCCCTATCGAACACCTTTCCCAGCCCAGCACACCCGATCGTCAGTTGGTAAGAAGTCAACACACGCTCGCTTCCGCGATGCAGCGCAGCGAGTGAGATTGTCGCAGGGGGTGTTCTTGCTGTGTCGATCAACACGATCACTCCATACCGGGAAGACAAAAACCTCAATACCTACAGCCCCGCACGAGGGAAGCGGCAGGCACAACCAGGCGCTCGCCGTAGAGAGAAAAGGGATGCTGAACAGTGAAGTACTCCCTGCTGGCTGTGCAAGTGTGCGCAGCTCGCGAGCGGGCGGAGACGATAGGGAGGGGTGGGAGGCGGAGAGATTTGAATATTAATCCACTTCGCGTGCCCCCTCGGCCAAACCATGTTGTCAAATGTGCACCCGGAGTGCACCAGCAGTACAGCAGTGTAGTACCGTTGCACAACACACGCCGACAGCAGTGTAGCTAGACGCCCGGCCAAAAGGAACAAAGATGGACGAGTGGAACTCGGCCGTGGCGGGCGGCGACGCGGAGAAGCTCTCCGACCTCGTGCTGTCATCGGCTGGTTCAAGCACCGAGGCCGCCCTGTCGATCCTCAAGAGCTGCGTGACTATCCTCGAGAAGAAGCAAGGTGAGACTGCTGGTACTGCTGTGGTAACAAGGGCGTGGAGCTGGTAGGGTACTGCCGCTGTACAGCACTGCTGAGGCCCGGTGCGGCTACATGCAGTTTGGGCCTTGCGTGTGTCTGCGAGTGCTTTGAATTTCAAATTTTGGTGTTTTGTCCGTATGACGGAAGATACCACCCTGTCGATCCCCAAGAGCTCCAGAAGAAGCAATGTGAGACTGCTGTACTGTAGCAACAAGGGCGTGGAGCTGGTACTCTGCTGTATGTAGCGCTTTCGAGGCCCGGTGCGGCTACAAGAATTTGTGTGTCCGCGGGTGCTTTGAATTTCAAATTTTCGTGTTTCGTCCGTATGACGGAACATACCACCCTGTCGATCCTCAAGAGCTGCGCGACTGTCCTCGAGAAGAAGCAAGGCATGATTGGTGTGGTACTGTAGTTACACAAAACCAACGCACCTTGTATTCCGCAGCAGCTTGGCGTGGTATTGTTGAGCGCCTTGCTCTGTAGAGACCGCTAAACTTGTACACGCGGTGAGGGCCCGCATTTTCGCTGAGGCTCGTTTGTTTTTCTGTCTACTGCTGTACAAGCATGGGTACTGCATGCCTACGGCGTAGGCTTCTTGACTTCCACACCTGTTCTTACGTTCAAGTTCTCTTTTTCCCCAAATTGAGGCTCAAGTTCTTGTAACTAAATACCAAGCTCTTCACAACAGCAGTGCGGGGCTGTTCTGTAGTGGGCCCTCAACAGCGCCGCGGTTGAATAACGCCGGTGACCCTGTACAATTATAACGCCGTTGAAATTGCTGCTCAGACTGAATCACCCAATGTCACTCTGCACTTTAGCGCTTGTCCCTCAGAATAGCCCCGCGGCGTTATTGAGGCCCCACCATGTCAGATGTAGCATACCGTATCCACGTGGCTACGAGGTAAGTCGGCGCTGACGTGAAGCATAGCCATGGATTTCCCGTGCGTCTACAACGAAAGTACAATCGAAAAAAAAAAGAAGGCAGCCATGACTTGTAACATAGTGCACTGGTGGCCAGAGGCACTTTGTTGTGGGTAGGTTGGGGCACCGACTAAAGCCTTGGTTGGGGGAGGTTTGCAGGGAGGTTGCAGCCCAAAGTATGCAAGTTATCCCACATATTGTGGAGGTACAGTATTCCAACCAACATGGCGGGCTGCAAGCCTAAAGAAAAAATGGGCTCAAGGTCGAACTCGGCCTCCCAACCTCACCCCCTCAGGTTGTAGTTGGTGTCGAACCTGCCCCCCTGGCCACCAGTATTCATCTATCTAAATCACACAATGTGTGATTTAGGCTTGCAGCCCGCCATGTTGGTTGGAATACTGTACCTCCACAATATGGGGGACAACTTGCATACTTTGGGCTGCAACCTCCCTGCAAACCTCCCCCAACCAAGGCTTTCGTCGGTGCCCCAACCTACCCACAACAAAGTGCCTTTGGCCACCAGTGCACTATGTTGCAAGTCAGCGCTGCCTTACATGCATCGCGTTGTCACGCGGAGGCATTGAGAAGCGCTCCGTACCTACCCCAACTCCGCTGGGGTCTATCCAGCATGACCCTTGTAACCACACAGCAGTCATCGATTGCTGTTCTGCATGCCATCTCATCATTCGCGAGTACATACAAGACCGCGTAGCATGCGAGCATGCAGCAATAACAGTCGTTTCTTCCCTGTGGGTAGACGTAGAATGCCATAACAGTGTAGGGCCCTGCAGCCCTTTTGGTGACGACTTGTTCTCTTGAAACTGCTGTTGTACAGCAGTTGCGTGTTTTCGGTTGTCTCTTGGTCCTACGGGCTCCCACTACCCCTCTTATGTATTCAGCCGAAGGTCATCACTTGTGCAAGATTTGCTGTTTCTGCATCCCAGCCAAAAGTCCATCGCTCGAACGGCATACGTACGGGCTCAATGCGAGCATACAGCAATAATAGTCGTTGCGTCTATGGGTAGATGTAGAGTGCAAATTGCAGTGTAGAGCAATTTTGGTGACAATTTCTTCTCTTGAAACTGCTGTTGAACAGCAGCATGCATAGCACATGCATGTTTTGGTTGTCTCTTGGTTCAACAAAGCTAGCTCCCACTACTCTTAGCCCAAATCCGCCACCCAAGCACTAGATAGTCTCTACGAAAGCACGGCACCAAATCTGCTTCTCTCTCATGTTTTTCGCCGGAGGCATCCATCTCATGCAAACATTAAACACGTCTTTACCCAATCTGCTCCTCAGATGCACATCTAACAGCTTCGCTATCGCTTTTTTGCCAGAAGCATCACCGAAACACCAATCGACACCCAATACAAGGCAACCGAACCTGACTCTCAGGTGCACATCCAACAGCTTTGCTCGCGCTTTTTTGCCGGAGGCATCTTACGCAAAACAACAACAATCATCACCACCGAAACACGTCCCTAATCTGCTTCTCATATGCTCATCTAACTGCTTGGCTCTCACTGTTTTGCCGGAGGCCTCTCACGCAAAACAAGAACGATCTCCACCACCAAAACACGTATTTCCCAACCTGCTTCACTCTTCTATTTCATTTCCAGCGGCGGCGACAGGGACAACGCCCGCCAACGGGGGACCCGCAGACGGCAGCCCAAAATCCGACGTCACCGGTACTACCACCACTACTTCCGACAGCAACGGCAGCGCCCCTTCTTCCCCCCCCCTCCTCACCCTGGAGAATGTCCAGCTCTTGCAACCACGGGGCCGCTTCGATCTGGTTTTCCGCGAAAGCGGCGTCATCATCGCGGGAAAGGCGGGGGACGCGGTCGTCGCTTGGGACAACGTGCGGCACATCATCAGGTAGGTGGAGCTTCGCCACGATTGGTGTTGTTTTTGGAACACGTGCCAACATATAATGCATGCGAGATTCGATGGTACTGTGTACTCTCAGATCAAGCATAAGGGTCATCGAAGTCCCCGGTGATATTTAGTGGTTTCATCATACGGCAACAAATTTTTATCACCGGAGGGTGCGATCTTGTGTGGGTTGCGATGATTCAGCGTCTCCTGGAAGGGACTCCATTTGCACCCGAACGGCCGGTGCACGAGCCAAGACGTGAAGGCAACACCGGTTAACTCTATTACAACGAATAACCCTCTTTGATAGGATGCCAATTAATAATAACACGGTGTTTTTCGTAAGTTTGTCCGTTTCTTGACCACCACACGAATCGACACCGGCCGATCAACAGCTTAGTAGCGTTGTGCATGTGTCTGCGGCTGTTCGGCCAATCAGATTACCGCGACCAGAGGGCTGCAACGGGACGAAGGCTCTGGTGGGGGGATTCGCTCTAACACGAATTTTCAATACGCAACAATAGGACACGTTGCTCGGGTGCCTTCGTAGCTTTGTCCGCTGGTTGATAACCATAGTACCGACAGGCCAATGAATACTATTGCCATGTCTGTGGCTGTTTGGCCAATCAGAGTACACTATAAGAGGGCTTCAACTGTGGGAAAACTCTCGTGCGGAGACTAGGTCTCCAATGAGCTTACATATCAACAGCGTGTCTGTGTCGGTTGGTTGATAACGTAAGACAAAAATGCTCGACCGAGATGTAAATAGCTTAGAACGCTGCCGGGGATTTGTCTACAGGAACGATCCAATGACATGGTGTAAGCAACCTCTCTGCCATGTCTGAAGCTGGTCTACCAAAAAGATTTTCCCGCGATGCGCATGTTTTTGGCTGGTCGGCCAATCAGGTTACCACGACCAGAGGGCTTCAACTGGGGGAAGGTTCTGGACCCCGATGACCCCGCAGGCAGTGACCTGATCGCTCTGCCCCTCAAGAAGCCGGTGCCCTTCCGCAAGAGCAAGGTGTGTGTGTGTGTGTGCCAACCCGGAAGATGGTTTTGGCTTCAGTCCCCGAATAGAGCCCAACGACCAACATGCCCATATTGATTATGCAAAGGTCGCTCTTCTCCTCAAGGAGCTGATGCCCTTCGGCAAGAGCAAGGTGTGTATGCGTATGTGCCAACCCGGAAGATAGTTTTCGCTTGAGTGCCATGAGCAGCTTGGAATAGGTGTTCGCCCCAATGCCCTGATTGACAGCAGTTTCATGATCGCTTGCCCTCAAGGAGCCGGTGCCCTTCCTAGAAAGTAAGGTCTGTGTGTATGTGTATGTGTGTGTGCCAACCCGGAAGAGTTATCTTGCTTTTTTTTTTTTTTGTTTGTTCTCCACTTCATATCAGCTCTCAGCACTAGTGCCGTTTATTCCAACCCGTGGTCACACAGAAGAGCCTCTCTCTACCCTCCCCTCCTGCGGTACTTCGCCTTCAATTTTTAATGCGAGAAGAGTTCAGCACTCTCTTCCCTCTGTGTACACACGAACTAGCGCTATCCACTTGGCCAGGAGCGGAAGCGAGAGAACAACTCACTTTGCAAGAAAAGCTCACTTACGCCGGGATTCGAACCCCTGACCTGACCTATAGAAGGTTACGAGGCTACCAACTAGACCACCGGGGCGACCGGCATTGATTCAATGTTCGTGAAGAATCCACTCGCGGGGGGAAAAGGAGCCCCCCTAGCGTTCGTCATTTCTGCGGAGCACCATGCTTGGGGTGAAGTCGTTGTCCTCAAATAGGATAGTTTCCTTAGTTTTTGGATGCCAACCCGGAAGACCGCCTGTCACCCCGTAACTGCTCTCCTTCATTTTTTATGCCAGCCCCGAAGAGCACCTGTAACACACCTTACCGCCGTGGGATCTGCTCTATGTCTCGGGTAGGTGACACCACCCCCATGAGATTCTCTAAGCAAGCAAACCTTGTGGATGCAAGTCTAGAATCGGCGAAGTTGGGATGGGCTTAAAATGTGAAGACAACGACAACAACAACAACAACAACCTTGTTCTTCCTTTGCTTTTCATTCCCCCGTTTTTTTCGGCATCCAGACGTTTTTCATTCCTCACCTTCAAATGGGTAGGGTTAGGGTTAAGTAAATATATTTTCGTATTTCGGTTTTCATTTTTTTTTTTTCCAGATGTCACTGGTTCTTCTTCAGCCGGACCCTAAGGCGAAGCACTCGGAGGTTTCCATATCCGTGGATGGCACTTCTCACCAGGTGTGTCTTGACATGCTTGCGCCCACTTTGGAGACCGACTGCTTTGGGATGTTTGGTATCGCGGCGCGTTTCCTGGAGACGGTGGCAGGATTGACGGTGGTTACGCTGCACATTTTCTATCCGTGTAGCAGAAATCGTGCCACAAGAATCAAGGCCCAGACATTTTTTTCTATTGACCGGTCAGTTACTGGCAGCCGACATGAAGACATTCATTGAAGACCAGGCTCAGACAAGTGAGACCAGTCATCTAGAACAGTAGCCGGAAACAAGCGACAAGAGGCCAGGCTCAGACAAATCGTTAAATTATACCGGTGAGTTAATTATCAAAACAGTGTATGGTTCAGACAATTTAGACCATTCAGTCATGCAGCAGCCGCATTCAAGCCATTGGGGTCCAGGTTCAAACCATTGGAACAGTCAGTTAGCAGCCGAAATTTTGGGTGGTGGATGGATGTGCTTTGCTTGTAATACATGTATATGTATCATTTCGCCTGTTTTTGTGCTTCGAGACATCTTTCGCTGGCGCAAGTCAATCGTTTCTCACGCTTCCTTCTCAGGGGCACGCGTGGGGGTCGTCGGCACAATACCGCGCACGCCCGAGGATCACTATCGAGCCGTGGCGCGTGTGATTGACGCCCAAAGTTGAAAAAACTGGCTCTATTCCCCGGGGATGTGTCCGCGCGAAAAAAGCCTTCGCAAGAAATACAAAATTAAACTGCTTCGCGTCCCCAGAAAAAAAAAATGATGCCTGTGCAACGCGCACATGTCCCACAGACCATGGCAACATGAATACGTAAGAGTGAGTAATCAAACCCAGCAGATTACAGCAAGCAGTAGAACCTGCAGCAAAGACGCCACCAGCCAACACGCACACACATCATACATGCGAAAAATCACGACGAGAAAAAGTACCCCTCACAGGTTGGTTGCACATGACGCAAATTTCAGGCAATTTCTTCTGCAGGTTGTACGCGAAACCGGTACTACCGAACGTCATGACTTTGAGATGTAACGAGCAACGATGCGACTGCGATGACATTGGCCATGGCCTCTTGCGTCGCCCCCGGGAGGCAAGCCACCTATCTCCCGAAAGGGGAGCCTTGTATATATCTATATATATTTGGTAATTCTCTGTCGTGGGGGCGCAATGTCAAAAGTCATCCGAGCCCGGTCGCATACAGTTGGGACGAGTCAGTTTGCCGCCGAATCAAGCCATTGGAGACCAGGATTTATGCGTTTTTTGTTGTTGTTATTTTTGCTCACCTATACCCATGCTATAAGCAAATGAAGCAAATGAAGTAGCAGTTTCTTATCGATGCAGCCAAGCCAACGAGCAATACCGACACGATGGTGGCGTTTTTTTTTTTTTTTATCCTATGACCGCTGGTCACGGGGTGTCTCAGGTGTCTGGGTCTCAGGGCACGCTGGTGATGTCGGCCCTCAAGCTTCTCTCGGGAGTGCGGCAAGTTGCTCCCGACCGCGGGCTGTTCGCGTCAAGAGACGGAAAGAGGTGAGGGGCTAGCTTGTTGCTGTGTTTGTTGTGACTGACAGCTCTTCGTAATTCCTGGTAAGGGTACAACAGTCGCCCGGAGACATGCGAGGGGCACGTTGTATAGGATTTAGCGTGGAGACACATTTTCGTATCCATGTCTTACTATATGGGATTCATGGTTTGAAATTGTACACTATATGCAATACGTTATACTACACACATTTTGCAAATTGTCCTTTTGGGTCACTGAGATTCCATGGGCTGTTCGACCCAAAAGCATGCCAGCTGTGAGAGCTTGGGAACCGGCACACCGCAGCAACCGGCAGCCAGCTGTGGGTTTTGTCCTTCTGGGTGCCTTATATTTTCATGTTGCGTATGATACTGCTGTTCTCTCACTGCGTTGAATACTGCTCTCGGATCAGCAGCAGCACCCACCTGCACCACATAAGCTTAAGCTTCACAGAAACAATTTTTCCTGGAGTGGACCTATGTTTGTTGTGCGGGGGTGTGGTGTCTTGTGTCGCCGAACAAGCCGACTCTCCGGGAGAAAGAGAATGAACAAAGGAGAGAAGTAACAAGGTGAACAAATTCCCCCCTGCCTCCCGCTCTGAAACCAACACACACAACACGAGACCCATGTATTGCTTGATCTGTTTTCTTGTTTGGGCTCATCTTGACCAGTACTGAAATTATCGCCGGGTGTAGGGGGGGGAGCGGTAAATTGTGTATGGTTTTGTACGGTACTCGTCATCGCAAACGAAGGACGTTGTTTAAAAGTGAGAGGGGGCGGGCGGGGGGGAGTTCCCGTCGTGTAGCCAATGCGGGTTGGAGGGAGGCTTACTGATGCAAGTGAAACTTTGGCAGCACCGACAACGTGGCCACGACAGTCTTGTTCTAAATGGTCGACAAGGCTATAGTAGTTGTGAGGCAGATGGGGGTGAAATGTTCATGGCCTGGAAAAAATGGTTACGACAGCAGTCCTCTTCTACTGAGTAGTAGACAAGGCTGTTTTTTGTTCACAAGGCGGCTGGGAGTAAATATTTCTTAGCAGAGGGACGGTGGTGACGGCAGCAGTCCCCTTCCTGTAATCCCAAGGCGGATAGGAGTGAAATGTTTAGAGCAGGTGAAAGGCAGTTTCGGTGCTATTTCGGTAAACAAGACTCATTGACATGGTGTATAGGAGTAAAGCTTCCTAAGCAGAGGTAAGGTTGCTCCGACAGCAGTGCTTTCCTAAAAGAAAAGGCTCTAGTCGCTAAGGTAATTAGAAGTGAACCTTTCAAAGCAGGGGTACGGTGATTACGACAGCAGTCCTCTTCTTGTAGACAAGGCTTTAGTTCGCACTGCCGGCAGAAGTGAAGCTTTTAAAGCAGTTCCGACAGCAGTGCTCTTAGGCTGGAGCCCACAAGGCAGCTGGGAGTGAAGCTTTGAAAGCGGGGCAGGGTGGTTACGACAGCAGTAGAAGACAAGGCTCAAGTTGACAAGGTGGCTGGGAATGATTGTTTCACAGTAGGGTAGAGTGGTTACAATGGCGGTGCTCTTCTAGTAGACAAGACTCTTACTTTACGAGGCGCCTAGCAGTGAAGTTTCGAAATAGGCGTTTCCCTCCTAATAGTTGGCGCCCAGATGGGGACACCTTGGGGAACAATGCACTCAACAGTCTTTAATAGTGGTCCTCTCTGCCGTGTGAAACGCACGTGAGAGCCTAAGGTCTATCTTGGCTTGGGTGAGGTGGTACGCTGTGTGACGCCTTTCCTCGGCCTCTGACTTGCTGTACACGAACGTATCTCCCAAGCCGCGTGTCGCTTGGTGTAACACTGTACATAACCTAGAACTGGAAAAATAGTGTTGACTTGATTTCGGTTTGAATACTGTACTCACGTGTTTATGCGGCACTTTTCATACATAACCCAAGCCACACTTCGTCAAAGAGAACAAATTCTTTGGAGGGACTGTAACCTCGGTCAACGAATTTCAAAACATTTTGCGATTGTTTTCGTTTTCCGGAGCGACTACTGTAGGAGAGGGACTACCATTAGGTTGAGGTGGATGCGAAAGCAGTACTCTTCTTGTAGAAAAAGCTCAACGGCTTCGAAATAGTTGGAAAGGCGGGTGGGAATGGTGTTTCCAGAGCAAGGGGTACGTCCGTTGCGACATCAGTGCTGTTTACAAGGCATTTTTTTTTTAGCGCCTGTCGGTGACATTTTCACAGCATGAGGAATGTGGTGATGACAGCAATGCTCTTGCTAGTAAACGACGCCCTAGTTCGCACAACGGCTGAAAGTGAACCTTTCAAACCAGGGGTAGGGTGGTTACGGCAGTAGCGCTCTTGTAGACAAGACCTTAGGTTGCGAAGCGGATGCGAATGAAATTTTCACAGCAGGGGTACAAGCGAAGACAAGAGATTTTTTTTTCTGGTAGATTTCTCTTCTAATTTGAAGGTAGCTAGAGAATTTTCATAGCAATGCTCTTTTTTTGTAGATATGGCTTCTAGTTGACAGGCTCGTGGGAGTGAATATTTGAAACAGAGGTAGGTGGTTGCGGCAATGTACCCTCTTAGTAGGCACGGCCCCAATTCTGAAGTCCGTTGGGAGTTTTTCAAAGCAGTGGTACGGCGATTGCGACAGCAGTACTCTTCTCGTAGACGAGGCTCTAGTTTACAAGGCAGGCAGAAGTGAAATATTGACACAAGGGGGAATATGGTTATGACAGCAGTGCCCTTTTTTTTCACAAGCGGCTGAGAGCGAACTGTCAAATCAGGATTAAAGTGGTTACTACAGCAGTCCTCAATTTTGTGGACGACCCTCCTTGCTACGTTTTTGTAGACAAGGCTCGTAATCAGAAGTCGGCTGAGAGGGAAGTTTTCAAGGCAGGTGTGTGTGATTGCGACAGCAGCACCCTTCTTTTGGCAAAACTCTAGTCAGCGAGTTGGCTGGGAGTGAAGTCTCTACGACAGCAGTATGGCCCAAGGCTCTAGTTCGCAAGGTAGGCAGGAGTGAAATTTTCACAGTAGGGGAAATGCGGTGATGTCATCAGTGCTCTTTTTTGAAGGCTGGTGAGAGTGAAAGTTTTGAAACAGAATTGGATTGTTGTGTCAGTATTGCTCTCCTGGCAACCTCCTTGTAGGCAAGGCTCCGATTCAGAAGTCTGCTGGGAGAGAAGTTTGCAAACGAGGTGTGTGGTGATTGCGACCGCAGTAACCTTCTAGTTAGACAAGGCTCTAGTTCACAAGGCGACTGGGAGTGAAATTTTCTAAGCAGGGGTAACGTGGTTACAACAGCGGGGCACGATACCCTAGTGGACAAGTTGCCTGGGAGTGAAGGTTTTGAAGCGGAGGTACAATGGTTACGACAGCAGTCCTCTTCTTGCCCAGGAGGTTCTAGGGGATAAGGCGGCTGAGGGTGAAGGTTTCATGATATGAACTAGTCGCCGCTGTAGCTGGCGAGACGGTTGGGAGTGAGCTTTTCACAGGAGGGGTAGGTGTACGCCAAGACGTGCTGTAATGGACAAGCGGAGGATATCCGATTCGCACAAGGTCGTTACCGCAAGCTTGCCCTGGCCTTGGGCTTTTGCTTTGCTGTTGAAAGAGATTCTGCATTTTCCAATATTCACGGCAAGAGCTGCACCACTTCGATGGATGCATTATGCATTCGCCGTCTCAAGCGAGATTATCCCGGTCAGTACAGGCGCGAAAAAATGGTCGAACCACGAAGGGCATGAAATGAACCAGCGATCTCACCCCCGGACACCCCCCCCCACTGCTGTTCATGGATATCCCTTGGTATATGTGCCAGTTTTGTCAAGTGCTACCATGGAGTGAACGAGGGATCGCTGTTCCCGTTGAAACAAGGCCTCCTCTTCATGAAACCCGCGCTGTTTTTGCCTAGGACCGACATCCAAGAGGTACGCTGTTTGTTGTCATCCATTGTGCTAGGTTTTGTATGGGGGATCCATCCTATTGTACTAAAATTGGTTTAGTATAAGAGCTTCAATTGTACTTGGTTCTGTACGGGTGCGGCTATTTTACTGGCGTAAGCATATGCGCACTATTGGAAATATCTACATCTTGCTGTAGCATGCAATTTGGAAAGATCTACATCTTGTTGGACCACAACCACACGCACCAACCCTCCAAATCATACATTCCGTACCACATTGTACCGTCCCAGGTGGTGTGCGGCCGCGGGGGCTCCGCGACGACGCGGTACGTGGACTTGGTGGTGGGGCTTGAGGCGGAGGACGACGACGGGGAACCCGTCGCCAAGCAGCAGCAGGAGTTCTCCAACATCGACAGGGACGCCCTGCCCAGCCTGCAGGCATGTGTACCGAACAGGCTGCATGACGACGACTGATCCCACACCCCCTTGACTGATTCGCAAGTCCAGACCTCGATTTATCGGCAGGAAAGCGGCGACGGCGCCGACAATGGCGGGGGGCTTCGGAACTGCCGGCTAATCGAGAGGGGTCACGCCGGCCTTGTTCGGAAAATTAGCGGGGGGCGATTCTTTCCCATCCCCTCTCCGGTCCTAGAAGTGTTGCCACATGTTCCCTTCGCCATATCGACGATGTCAGAGCAAATTCAAGTTCAAACTATAACTCGGTCATGATGTGTCAAGGCCATATATTTACCTCAACTAGAGGTGTGGTATCGTAAGCTTCCTACGGTATGCGTTTTGCTCGTGTAGACTTTGGGTGGACGCAGGACATTCTCTTTCGCCTTGTGTGTTGTTTCGGGTGGGGTGGAAATCATCGTAGGGCATAACACCTGGCGGCCAGCTGTTGGCTTGTCCTGCTTCCTGCTTTATGTTTTCATCTTAGATCCACCCTAATTTTCATGAGTCAACTCCGGAGGTATCACGTATATCACCCAATACGTTGTTTCCCGCACGATTTCACCACCACGGCGTGCCAGAGCTACATCCAGGATGCTCTCGTGGCACCCCGGCAACGCGAGGCTAAACAGGAAGCACAGGCCGCCGCATCCGCTCAGCAGCAACAGAAGGCTGCCACCTGCACCGTTGCAACGGGAACAATGTTGCCCGCTCCGGCGACCGCTACGAACGCGGGGGGCTCCGCGGAGGGTGCCGCGAAGGTACCTCAGGAGGACGAAGAAGAAGAGGAGGACGACGGCGATGCGGAGGTGAACGGTTGCCGTTGCTGTTGGTGGAGATGGAGGTGGCGTTGTTGTGGTGTGTTTGTTGTTGTTGTTGTTGTTGTTGTTGTTGTTGTTGTTGTTGTTGTTGTTGTTGTTGTTGTTGTTGTTGTTGTTGTTGTTGTTGTCGTCGTTGTTGTTGTAATTTGTTGTGGAAATTTGTTGTTGAAATTGTTGTTGTTGTTGTTGTTGTTGTTGTGCTTGCCATGTGCAAGGTCATAAGCACTAAGCTGCCAGCTTCATACCCTTGGTAACCACAGGTAGCGTAGCCTCGCTGGGTGCAGGGGTAGGTTAACACTAACCCACAGTTGATGCTCCAGGTACGCTTATTTCAGCGGCACTCGTGTGCAGCATTTACGACCTGTGCGATTCCGCCGACCAGTACGTTCACTCGTACTTTTATGGCGAAACATGGGTCACGAAAGACCATGTGTGTAGCCCCTAACCGTTATTGTACACTTACTCTCTTCTTCCGATCCATCCGCACTTGACTTGACCCGTATTCAGTCCGACGAGGATTTTGCCCCCCGTGGGGGGGACGCAGATAGCAACGACGATAGCGACAGCGACAGCGACAGCAGCAGCGACGACGACGAGGACGACAGTGATGCTGATGGTGGTGGTGGCAGCGAGAGCGATGATGACGGGGGGGCCGCAGCTAGGGCCGAGGCCCTGAGAGAGCTCGACGAGCTCGCGAAGGAGGCCGGCGGCGGCGGTGGCAGCGGTAGCGGCGGCGGTAGCGGTCGTAGCGGCGGTGGTGGTGCCAGTGCCGAACTTCTCGCAGACGGCGGCAACGGCGGCCTCAGCGGGAAGAGAAAGAAGCGGCCTGTAGACGAGGGCGTGCAAAGACAAGACCACGACAACGACGACGCTGATGACACTGAGAGCGACGGGGATCGAGGAGGTCGCCCGCGCAAGATGCAGAGATAGATGGACGGAAGGGCACAAAGCTTCGAGCCTTTTTTTCACTTCTGCTTGTGTTTGTTTTTGTCTCGTTACGAGTCGAGTCCAAAGACAGAGGAAGAGTCCAACGTTTCTTGCATCATTTTTGCTTCTTGTCGGTGTTGGCGTTCGTTGTTGTCTTGCTGCCGGCCGAGTAGGGAGTTCCGACATCCTGGTAGTAGCTCCGGTGTCGGATCTCAGTGTGAATAGTACAAAGGACGAAGGCCGCCCAGCGGGACCAGCGGTCGCAAAACTCTCTTCACTGCGCGAAGCGTTCAACAGAAGCCCCGCGAAGGGTTTTGTTCGAGTCCCAACCGGTCGTCCTAGGACTTCAGGTTCCTCTTCCTCGGTGGCCATGGCCCGGGCAGGAGCCACATGCTCTACGCTGAGGTCTTCGGAGGACGAATCGGACGACAAAGTTGGAGGAAATAAAATTTGAGGTATCTTGGCTCTACAGCTTCGTCAAACCGTGTTAAATGCCGCTTTGGCATCCAATAAGACTGGCGACACACATGTCACATCAATAGCTTCGACCGAACTGATTGCGGGGCGAAATGCCACAGATTTCGGCAGACCCCTCTGCGCGCGTTTGGGCGTAGTCTATTGATTTCTCGATGCCAGCCGGTGCGCAGTAGACTCTCGGGTACGCATCTTGTTCGCGGTGTTGTATTTGTCGACAGTAGGAAGACAAGATAACAACGCCGGACAGCACGGATGGGTGAGAGAAATCGACCCGAGAATCGCAGTGTTCACAAGCGATCCTAGACTCTCGCTCTGAGGAAGAATCAAGCGTACACACAACAGTGCCATGCCGCAAAGATGAAAGCGCGGCACAAGCGAGAGAGGTAGGTGCTGGTCGAATGGTGAGCGTTCGTGCGGAGGGCACGCTCGATGGTGAGAAATCGAAGGAAGAAGAACGTCTGTGTTTCTATCTTAGGATCGAGCGCGCTAACTGACTGACCAATGAAAAGATGGCAGTCTCAGTGCGGTTGAACACACAAAATGCTTCTTTAGGCCATGACCTGTGATTCCATGAGGGGAAGGTGATGCTACTCTTACCGTACTAACGACAGATTTGTTTTTACCCACGGACCTGTATCCCGCCGGGGGAAATCCGACCCGCGCTGCTGCGCGCAGGGGTCTGCAATGACCAAGTCCCCACATGGTACTCGAAGATTGAAATATGCTGTAGGCAATACACCCCAATGGTTATGCTAGACACCAACCAAAGGATGTACGGACTTCGTACCATTTTTCGTTCCCCCGCCTTCGAAAAAAAAGGGAAGGGTGGGAGGGAAAAAGAAACTCACTGTAGCAGTCCATGTGTTTCTGACCCACCTACCAGTATGTACTTGCCAGCGCCTCAATTTGGCGTGTCACGTAGTCCGTAGTCCTCTCTCGCGCTCACATCCGTAACGACCTACGACTTTGGCGCACCTCTGGCCTGTGCTCTCTCCGCTCTACTTGCGATCAGAAAATGGCAACATGGAATGATGGGGGCACGCGAAATCTGCTCTACCGTACGTGTGCCAATTCCTGGTTTTCCAATGCTATGATGCGTTACAAACTCTTTCGGTTCAAACGAAACGTCACTTGATTGGTCTCCGACGACAAACTTTGCTACTAAAGAACAAAAAAGCCTTTTCCTAGTGCCCAAATAATCCCCACGCACACAAAATCATTCCACACCTCTGCATCAGCAACTGCAGCCAACCCGCTACTATTGTTGACAACATGGGTGTGTTCGGTCGTTCCCTGGGATGGCTCAGGACTGCCGCCGTCAGCATTTTGCGAACTCCGTTGAGATGTGAGTGCCGTCATTGGTATGCTAGACCGAACAGCGCGCTAAAGTCTACAGTATGTCCATTCGGTACCGAAAACCTCCGCATGACATTATTGACTTCCAAACGCCCCTCATGGCAATTGTGTCTCGAGGAATTCGATGCTTGGGCAGTTCAATGCAGTATATCTATGTGAGCCTTTATTGCATTACTGTAATAAACACTAACGGCGCGTCTTTTCTCCCCGTCATCACTCTTGAAAATATCACGCCCGCCGCACCAGAGCCCAAGGCCATCAGGGCGTTGTCTGCTTGATGCTCGAGGAGGACTGCTCGCCGTCTTTCCTTCCCTCGAAGATACTCCGAGCCGACGAAGCGGCGGTGTTCGTGGTCGCCGTGGTCGCCGTGGTCGTCATGGTCTTGGTGAAGCGGTACATGCATACTGTAGTGACTGCAGTTCTCTCTAGTTTGCCATTTTATTCAGTACTACTGGGTACCCTGACGAATACGTGTGTTGAGTAGATTTTCATGGTGTCGTACTTGAACAAGACGTTTTGTAACTGAAACATACTGTAGACTAGACTGAGTTTTGTTACCGAACGACAACAGCGTTGGATTTTCCTTCAACCACTGACGTCATTCTGTAGCCTATCGACAAGAAGGGGGGCGCGAATTACTTTTGATGCCGCGTCTTTGACCCTCCATTGTGGTGCGGCACGGTTTCATTGCCATCACCGTGATTCTCAGCCGCGATGTACACGCACACCAGCTGTGGAAAATAGGTCAACAGACTATGTACATCTCTTGAAGTTGATGTTGGCCTTGTTCGATAGAGCGTGGTTTATGTACATAAATTTTTCGTCACGTAGAATCTGTGAAAAAGTGCATACAATGATCATGACGGCAGTCCTTCGACAATATGATGCTGATATCCGGTGCTCAAAAAAGGTGGAGGCGCGGTGGCCGGTTCCTTGAAGACCAGGTTTGTGACGAGTACGGTGCTGATGAGGACGAGGAAGACGAACAAGATGCCGCCGCCACCGCGCAAGAGGCTGCAGAGGAGGTGCGTCAAGATCAGACGGTGACGTTTATCAACGAGTGTGGAATCTGGCATTGATCCATTGTTCCAGCAAGTTCGATTTCCGATGTTCATGATCGACGCTGTTGACAGTCTTCTTCTACTTCTCCTCACGTTCGATTATCATCCGTGTGTGCGAGGTCCTGCTTTAACGAGCGCGTGGCCGCCCTGGAGAAAGAGAATTCGACCCTGCGGTCGTTGAACGAGCGTCTTGACGGGGAGGTGTCGGCACTTCGGGGCCAGCGGGAGCTCGCAGAGGTGTGTGTATCTCACGATTTTCCCACGCTCTGAGAGAGAGCTGAGGTGGCTTGCGGAAATAAATCGCCATTGGCCTGGTCTTGGAAAGCGCTTATGCAGATATAGGTTAAAGTGTCTGCTGGAACTCCAAACTTTCACGCAAGATCCAATTGTGACTGTGGAGTGACCAACGCTAGCGCCTCACGCTTCCGGCCATCCCGTCCTTAACCTGGGGTTGAACAATGACGTGACCAGGCCGCACTGGAGCTGGCCAGCCACCACTCAGGTGACCAACTGAGGGATCATGCCCAGGTAAGGGCGGTGAAGGGTTGAGTGTTGTCGGGTTCCAACACAGTAGGTGCCTGTGTTTATGACGTGGCTCGCTGTGTTGTTATTGTATTTGTTTCTGCTGTCTGCACGGGTGCGTATTGTAGATGCCGTTGATTTCGCTTTCACCGTGGGATAACTACCCATATGTCGCTTTTTATAGTCACGACCAGAGATGAATTGCCAAGATAGCTACACACAGTAGTTCCGACAGGTGCGATTAGTAGAATACAGTACTCTTCTTCCACGAGACGCTCTGAAGTCGGGACATCTCTTGGGCATTGCTCGAACTTTTCTTTCTCTCAAGCAGGCGGTTGAGAGGCTTGAGGGTGTCAACCAAGAGGTTTTGGGCCAACTCGAAGAAGAGCAGCGACAGCGCATCGTGTCCGAAAGGGCCACGCAAACTCAGCGGGAGGCGCACAGGTGGGTGCATCGCAGGGTCTGTTTGTTGGGTAGTTGGTCACCCCACCATGGCGGTAATGCATCGCGACAGCGGCAGTGGTGCACGTAGCATTTTGTTGTCGTTGTTGTTGCGGTCGTTGTTGTTGTCTTCACTTCGATAAACGTTGTCTTCACAAGAAAACCGTCCCATTCTGCCTCTGCTCCGTACCACCACAAATCCGTACTGGTGAGAGGTTGAGGCGCACGAGGTCTCCAATGTTGGTAGAGCTGATCTTGACGAAGAACAGGCAATGGTGTATCGAAATAACTGCAGAGGTAAGTAAGAAAGGGAGCACCGATGGCCATCATTTGGAACTGACGCAATGGTGAAACCACGGCAAGCTTTAGGTGATCCGCCAATATGTGACATAGAGGTCGTCATGCACCTGATTAGCGGCAAGGCATAACGTTAAGAGCTTCTCGCTCCTGTGGTCCAGCCTCTCCTATTTTCCCTCGTTGTTCCTTACTCGTGCTCACAGGAACGAAGTGGCAGCAATGCAGCGGAGGCAACAGGAGGAACTCGCTTCCGAGCGTCAGCAGCACCAGGAGATCCTGGCTCAAGGGCTCGAGCCGCTCGCCACCAGCAACAGCGACAATGCCGTATTGGCGGAGCAGGCTGCGGCCGCGGAGCGTACTTCCGAGGAATTGCGCGGGTGCGTGCTATAGCAGTGCCCCGATAACTCGTGGTGAGGAATTCTATGTAAGTGACACTCGTAGACAACAAAACTCCGTCGAGATTCTTTGCTGCTGTGCCATCACCTCTCTTTCTCTCCCTTCTTCGGTCTCCACCGCAACAATAGATCAAGCGGTGGCGATGAGGAAGGCAGTACAGTGTCAGGAAGAGCAGGAGCTGACTGCTGGTCGCCTGAAGGAACAACACCAGAAGAGGCTGGCTGCAGTCCAGGAACAGCTAGCTGCCAGCCAGGGCGTAAACTCCTTGTTGAGCGAGCGGGCTGCGGCCGCGGAGCACAAGGCCGGCCAAATGCGCCGGTGCGTCACACAGGTCGACCTCTTGCTCCGCGGCCGCAGCTCGCTCCCTCAACACGGCGTTGTCGTTGTGGCTGTTGGCCGGCGGTTCCTGGACGGCAGCCAGCCTCTCCTGGTGCTGCTCGTTCAAGCGAACGGCAGCCAGCTCCTGCGCTTCCTGCCGCTGCGCTGCCTCCCTCCTTGCCACCACTTGCTCTTTATTGTTGCGGTTATGGCACAGGGGCAATGAGTGACGCCGAAGTGCTGTTGTCCACGCGTAGCACGTAAATGTAGTCGAAACAGTCAATGTTCGGGGCACTCGTGCCCCGAACATTGGATGACCATTCTAAGCGATACGCGTACAGTAGGCAAACCTCATTCGACCGAGGTGATGTCCGCCTACGCTCCTCTCTTGTGTGGGCGTTGTCGTCCCAAGAAAACTGTTCTCCACGATGTTTTCGATAGAGTGATCCTCTTGAACGTTTGGACGCGTTTTCGAGATCAATCCCTTGCGTCGCTCGTTGCCTTCTATCAGGTTTCCAAGCGTTCCTCAAATCTATTCGAATCCATTCTCCGCCCTTTTTGCAGTCCCTGGGCTTGACTGCCAGCACCCACCGTCCAACTCACAACCCAGTCACCTTTAAACATGCATTCCTACCATTCATTTGTCCTGATAGAGCCGAGGAAGAGAGGGCGGCAATTGCCGACACCAACATGGAGGGACTGGAGAATCGTTTGGAGGCGGCAGCGCTTCGTGAGGAACACCTCCGAGCCGAGCTGAACAAACAGTTGCGTCTCAATCGTTCGCCCCGCCCCTCGTCTCGACGCGTTTCCTGCGAAATACTGCTGTCGTTCGCCCCATCCATGCACTGTTGAGGTCAATCGGGTATACCAGGTAAGCATTCGCTTGCTCCGCGCAAGGTAACCATCCCGTGACAAATATGGCCTCGACCAATTCCGTGCTTTCCCCTTTGTTTCACAGTGGGAGGGCAACGACAGAAACAGGGCAGCTGGGAGCGCCGACGTTCAACTTGGACGACACCCAGGCTTCTGCAACCCCAAGCAACATAAAGGTGGGTAGTGGTAATGTTGACGTATTTTATTCCTGGTTTGGCTGAAACGTAAATGGTCGATGCTGGGCGTTCCCTGTGTGTGTCTCATGATCCAGTATTATATTGAAAGACGGATGTAGACACACCTCAAGTTGCAAACAAAGTAGCGACCGAAGCGTATTTCCGCTGGTCTCGACCTCGACCCTTCCAAAAAAGGTTCCTAAGGTAGGTGTGACCACCACGACCGGAAAAAGCTGTACGTGGTGGTGCGGTGGAACGTGGACCAATGCCCCACCCTCGTCATACCCCTGCGGGACCTTCCTGACCAAACCTTGGAGGGGTCTCGGACACTGGACTGCCCACACGATGGTGAGCAGAAACCAGTTGCTCTGGTAGCAGTTGCCGCCGTCGTTCATGGTGATCATCACGGATTTGTCGCTCCACGCCATGACGTCTTCAACGGCTAAATTGTTGTTCGTGAACAAGCCAGTTGTTGAGGACATCAAGCCGTGAAGCAACGAATCCGTGCTGATAACGGTGGACGATCGCGGGAACTGCTACCAGAGCACCAAGATTCTGCCCACCATCCTGTGGGCAGTCCTCCAGTGTCCGCGGCGCCTCCAATATTTGATCAGCACGCTCCTTGCACGGGTACGACGAGGGTGGAGCATTGATCCACGTTCCGCCGCACTACCAGGTACAACGTTTTTCCGTCGTCGTGGTCACACCTACCTTGGGAGATGACTTGGTGTTATGAGGACCTCAGCGTATTGTATCACCTGAGCTGAACGAGAACGTTCGGCCAGGATAGGGCCGCAACTATTGCACATAATTTCATGTCCTCGAAGTAATAGAGAGTGGCGGATGGAAGACGTACCCCACGTTGCAATAAAAAGAAGTAGTGACCGAAGCGTCTTTCTCGCTGAGTTCCACCTTGACGCTGCCCCAACACACTTCCGAAGGCAGTTTTGACCACGACGACCGGAAAGAGCTGTACGTGGTGATGCGGTGGAACGTAGACCAATGCCCCACCCTCGTCATACCCCTGCGGGACCTTCCTGACCAAACCTTGGAGGGGTCTCGGGCGCTGGACTGCCCACACGATGGTGAGCAGAAACCAGTTGCTCTGGTAGCAGTTGCCGCCGTCGTTCATGGTGATCATCACGGATTTGTCGCTCCACGCCATGACGTCTTCAACGGCTAAATTGTTGTTCGTGAACAAGCCAGTTGTTGAGGACATCAAGCCGTGCAGCAACGAATCCGTGCTGATAACGGTGGCCGACCACGGGAACTGCTACCAGAGCAACTGGTTTCTGCCCACCATCCTGTGGGCAGTCCTCCAGTGTCCGCGGCGCCTCCAATGTTTGATCAGCACGCCCCTTGCACGGGTACGACGAGGGTGGAGCATTGATCCACGTTCCGCCGCACTACCAGGTACAACGTTTTTCCGTCGTCGCGTTCACACCTACCTTGGGAGATGAACTGTGTGCTTGAGGACCTCAGCAAATTGTATCATCTGAGCTGAAGGAGAACGTCTTGCCAGGATAGGGCGGCAACTATTGCACATTATCTTGTTGTCTTCGTAGCGATAGAAAGTGGCGGATGGAAGACATACCCCACGTTGCAATTAAAAGAAGTAGTGACCGAAGCGTCTTCTCGCTGGGCTCCACCTTGACGTTTCCCCAACACACTTCCGAAGACAGGTTTGACCACAACGACCGGAAAGAGCTGTACGTGGTGGTGCGGTCGAACGTGGACCAATGCCCCACCATCGTTGTACCCGTGCAAGGGGCGTGCTGATCAAACCTTGGAGGCGCCGCGGACACTGGAGGACCGCCTACACGATGGTGAGCAGAAACCACCTGCTCTGGTAGCAGTTGCCGCAGTTGTCCACGGTGATCATCACGGACTCGTTGCTCCACGGCTAGATGTCCTCAACAACTGACTTGGTCACTCACAACAAGCTGGCCGTTGAGGATGTCATGGCGTGGAGCAACAGGTCCATGATGATCACCGTGGAAAACGGCGAGAACTGCTACCAGAGCACCTGGTTTCTGTTCACCATCCTGTGGACGGTCCTTCGGTGTCTGCGACGCCTCCGAGGTACGACAAACAAGCTTGTTGCACGGGTACGATGAGGGTGGAGCATTGATCCACGGTCCGCCGCACCACCAGGTACAACGTTTTTCCGTCGTCGTGGTCACACCTACCTTGTGAGATGAATTGTGTGCTTGAGGACCTCAGCGTATTGTATCATCTGAGCTGAAGGAGAACGTTCGGCCAGGATAGGGCGGCAACTATTGCACATAATTTCATGTCCTCGAAGTAATAGAAAGTGGCGGATGGAATTCGTGCGCCACGATGTAAACACAGGGGTGTGACCGAAGCGTGTTTTGCGCTGTCCTTGACCTCCAATTTCGTGACTTTCAACCCCGACACGTCCTGCCTAACTTTCCACAGAACGTGAGGTGCAGATTGGGGCTCCGGTCAACGCCCTCGCCTCTGCGTTCGACTCGGACCTTCGCAAGGACCTCGAGAACCACGCTGCCGCCTCATCCGCACTTCGGGAGGGCTCTTGCTGGCAGCAAGAGAACGCCATGGGCGTTGGGCGTGCATTCGGCAACGACGAGATGGAGCTGTTATACGCGCAGGCACGGGAGGTGAGTGAACATATTCCTTCCGGGTGAGCTCGGCGCCAGTAGACGATACAGATTTCTTCAATTTCCCGCCAAAACATGCACGCACCTGTCCTGTCTTTCCCTCCGCCCTGCTGTTCTTGAGGGTGCCAAGGGCACCCCGCACAATGTTGGTTCGAAGAACACACACTTTCCACGGCCTCCCCGGCATGTCGACTACTGTAACCGGTTTGCGAAGTATGTGTGCAACCTCTGCACCGCGTCGTAGGCATATATTCCTCTGGCTTTCGGTGGACCACATGGTACCACACAATGGGAAAGAATCGGGCATCTTTCAACGGAACCCCGCAGTGGTTCCAGAATTCTCCGGTCGAAATGCGTGTGTCGCTGTTGCCCGCGCCGTGCACGTACGTGAAAAACAACGAAACGGTTACCAATCAGACGGCAGTCGCTTTATCCAACGCACAGGAGTACGGCCCCGCCGCCACCCCTGCATCCTCACCAGCTTCTCTGGCTGCAGCGGACCTGAACGACGCGCATTGGCCACTGCCGGTGACGAACGGCGGGTCGAAGCAACTTCAAGACCAAGAAAGTACAAACGGGGAATCGATCCCAGGCGAAGCAGGAACGAGAGCAGGGCCTGGAGCGCAAGCCCACCGCGTAGCCCTTGACGAGGCGCTTCTTGCCCTCTTCGTGTTTTCTTGCGGGTGCGCGATCGAGAGATCGCGTTTTGATTGTCTCAAATGCAATTCCCACACTTGCTCGAACACACTTACTTTCAGTGTTCGGGCGCCTATCTCTCTTGTCGTGAATACTCCACGTGGGAGAGTCGTGACAAGCCGACAGCTCACATTGATTGCTGGAAACAGTGATAATGTTGCTTTCTACAACAGAGCAAGAATCGGAACACGAACTGGGACTTACCAACAGAGGGATCGGAGAAGTATTACGATTATGTTTAGGGTTATTTTCCATGTCTGCCGGAAGAGAAAAAATATATAAAAAACAATCGGGTACCAGAAAAATGAGCGAATCGGAGTGTGTACGGAATATTTGCTTGTATCGAACAATCCACGCTTCCCGGGACGAAATTTTGTACGACACAAAAACAGCACATTCATATTTTTACCGACCGGAAAACGACGTATTTCTACCACGCCACCCAATGACAATATGTTTGTATGAGAGAACGTTCTGTGTTCGGGTGCGATAGCTTCGTCAGAGGCCGAGAGAGGGAACGTTGACCCCAGACCTTGTATGTATGACAAACGAGTGCCATACATACACGGGAGAGGCAAGAGGGGCGCCGCGCGCAGCATGACCACCATCCACACATTCATCTACGTGCCCCCCTGGAATTCCGGTATATCAGTACTCTGCTGCTGAGCACCTCAAACATTGTGTGCCCGGCTCTTGACGGGGCACAACCAACCACGGGGATGCAGCCCAGGGCTTTCTTCGCCGATTATCAAGGGTACTACTGAAAATAACTGAATTGGTGTTTTCGTTTGCTTGCCCGGTACGGGGTGGGTGCGGTACACCACGCCCCGTGACATTCTCCCTCGTGAACGGTACTCGACGCGCCCTAGCCAAACAACGCTGAAAACATCGAGCCCGGCATGGTTTTTGACCTGCACCCTGCTGTAGCACATGGTTGCAGTGCAGAGCCTTTGTGGGCTTCCGGAAGCAAGTGTGTTCGCTACGGTCGTACGAAGGTTGGCTTTGGACCGTCTCCCACACGAAAACCGGCCCTTCGTCCAGCAGAAGGTCGACACAAGTGTTGCTAGCGACATCGTCACCGCTGGAACCACGGCTGATGCATTGAAAAGCCGGCCTAAAGAGAGGGGCAAGGCAATTGTGAGACCTCCAGTCGCTGAGGTTCTACAATAATAGTACACCATGAACGATAAAACGTGCATCACATGTATGTATGTGTGTATGTAGTGGTACGTCATCCCTCTCTACGCCATCCCTCTCAGGGCGGGCTGGCCTGCACCTTCCGCCACGGACGGCCTGAGACATTTCGAAGGCGAGTCGACGAGTTTGGTTTCCTACAGTCATACTCGTCCAGGCGCGCAGTTTTCGTACTACTTTGGGGAATCAAGAAGCGTACATTCCTTGAAGCAAAGAGAACCAATTACCCGTAAGCACGGACTGGTCATCTCGTTCACGTCAGAACTGCTTCGGGTATTCCTAGGAGACCAGATCGGGGAGATCACACTTAAAGCCTGCAACAAAAAGCAGAACATCTGTACATCTGTAGTCTACAGTACCATACAAACTTGGGCGTTCCCTCGACGAGTCTCAGTGATGTGTTCTTTTCATGTATATGAACGGATCCAGCTTAACTGACGAAACCAGCATCGGGTGTCCACAAGGAGGCCACGAAGCCGCCGGTGTCGCCATCAAGACAGATGCAGACACGGCAGGCGGACAGAGACGCGAGTGCTCATCCGATTTGTGACCCGCCGTTTCCGGGAAGGGGGGCGCGCCCATCCCCGGTGCAGAGCCAAATAGATTGACGGATACCGTGATGGGCTCAAGTGGGCTTGGTATCCCAGAGAAAGCAAGCCTGAGCAACAGCAAGAGACCACGTCGGTCAACGAGTGTTCTACGAGTTGTTTTCGTGCCTTTCGATAGGAGTTGACGAACAAGTCGAGCCAATGGTGGCAGCACTCGATTGGATTTTTTCACATAATTTCGACGCTCTACCTCCTCCACGGCGACTTGCAGTCGCCCGCCTGGTTATGTATGGTGTTCGATTGTCAGCCCCATCAGAGCGTCATCCAAGCGCCAGCGGAAGGCCTCCGCACCCGGCCTAATGGGTGGTGGGACGGCGGCAACACACGAGACGGTGAGTGGGGTGGAAAGTTCGTTCCTCTCGCGTTTCTATACGAAACTGTCATGATTGGGCGGTTGGCCAGTGCACGCTGTGCTCAGGGTAATTTGCCGCGTATCACGTACTCTTGGGGCTGCGATCAGCGGAATGATTGGTGTTCAGGTGGCGGTGGTGTAGGGTCCGGAAGATCGCTGCCGGATACCCGATCAGTAGCGCACAGCTGGCGGAATTGGGCACCGGCGAAAGTGCTATCCACTCTTCACACACCGCTATGCTATGCAGGGGGGAAATCTTCAATGCTTGCATCTCTAGCGAGTCTACACCACGTGTGTTAACTCGGTTTCCGACGGACCCGTTTACTACTCTCGAAAGGTTTGGTTTTTGGTGTGTTTGAGGAACGGCAACAGGACTACACGCAGACTTTGTAAAGCGCTAGTTTTACTGCTGGTAGCCGAGAAGCCACCTGTGCACACAATTCCTTCGTGCTACCGAACTTTTGGTGAAATGAAGAAAAGGTGTTGTGATTGTTGTTGACTAAGCGAGGCAAGGTCTCTCGTACACCCAACCACCGTACTTAAACGATGAAGCGCGGCGGAAACCTTCGGAAAGAACCCAAAGGTCGAGGTAGTGTGGGACGAGAACGCGCCTGAAGCATCGACTGCACAGCACACCCAAAAGTAGCTGACGAAGAGAACCGAACCTTCAGTCAAAGGTTTTGTCGATGACGTTCTCGCGTGAGAGGCAACCAAATAGGTTTAGCCCGGAATTTTCTTCCGTGATCTCGAAAAACGAAGAGCGTGGGGTGATGACAAGTGCAGGGCAATGGTGTTGGTGCGGGCTCCCACACAATCTTATATATGGATTCACTGTTATAAAAGAGAATATTTGACTGTTATAACAGTCGGCTCACTCATATAACAGGTCATCGTTATTTCACTGTTATGACAGTCAGTTCACTCACTTTCATAAGAGTCAGCTGACTCTTATGAAAGTGAGGTGTCAGTTCACACACTGTTACAACAGTCAGCTGACTCTTATGAAAGCGAGGTGGGTGCACATTACTAACAGTCAGTTTGGGGACTTTTATTAAAGTGAAACGACTGTCGTGCAAGTCACCTTTAACAGCCAGGCAGCCAGGCGGTAAAAATGACTTTGATTTTGGAGCAGTTCTGCAGCTCTCAACAAGAAACGGAACGATGGGACGAGCACATACTTGCCCAAGCGCATCATTGCATCATAGAAATATGCAACTTCAGTTCCAGGTTCCAGGCGCATGACGTGACGAAGGTAATTGCGATATGGTGATCCTCGGGCAGGAAAGCCCGTACGTGTAGTGGCGGGTGCGGCGCCGGGTGCCCACAAGAGCGAGAAGACAGCACCGTCTACAGCAGCAGACACATCGGAGGTGACGGCGGGGGCGTCCTCTGCGGCAGTTGGAGTTACTGTCGCTGCCGCGGTGATGACGGTGATGGCGGCGGGCGGGGGAAAAGTAGCCGCCGCCGTGGCCGCGGCTGCTGCTGGGAAAGCAGCGGCTGCCATGCCTTCGGCGACGGCGGAGGGAGGGGGGGGGCTGCGGCAGCGGGAGAGAGCCGTGCGAAGAAGCCCCCGAAAAGCAAGAAAGACCAAGACCACGCCGTCAAAGCCGCGAGAATCAAGGACGACAAGAAGAAAAAAGCCGAGATAGCAGCCACCGCACGCCAGATGTCGGACGCCTCGAAGGCAGCGTGGAGGGCGTCTATGGCGGCACTCGAGAAGCAACAGAAGGCTAGGAGCGAGCGAAAAGCGATCAAGAAGCACGCGCCAACTCTGCCGCCTCCGCTGCTATTCAGGTGCGACCCCCTCACACTCACACGTTTTTTTGTAGCAGCCGTGTGTTTCTTGTCTGGCCGTGCTTGGATGGGTTGCGTGTTGCACGTTGTGGTTCCGCGTCAAACCTACTCGTCCTTTCCACCGTTCTGTCCTCTCCCAGTATTTTTCGCAAGGTTCCTTTTTGCCCGTCCTTCCAGGCGCCGACATGTACTAATGTAATACTCCGTATCATTTTTTTTTCGTCGATTGTGTCGCTTCCGGCAAGCGAATGAATTCCACGAGGCACGAGAGGAGAAGACGGAACGGAAGAACGTTGCAGCGGGAAGCACCGGCGCTGAGGCCACGGCGCGGGCTTCGACAGCGAGTGGGTCAGGGAGCAGGGGCGTGCCGGATCACGAGGTGGGTTCCCCGCAGTGTTTCCCCTCGTTTTTTTGGTCGGGTCAATCTTTGTGCAGCTCTCCTTCGTGCTCGTTGTGGAGCTGCGTCTACTTTGGGTGTGCGTGTTGATGGACATGCAAACTTCGCCCCCACACGTCATTCTCCGTTCTCGCTTCCGCGAAAGATGTACCATCTTCCGCAATACTTCCACACTCCATGTGTACCATCATCATGCACGCATTATTCTAACCTACAGTACGCGACAAATGTCCCACTTTTATCGTCGGCGCTTGTCCCATTATCATGCACGGGTGTAGAGGATCTTGAACTATTCAAAATAGAGAAATTGTTGTTGCGAAAGCGTATCGAAGAGTAAAGTAGCATGGCCTCGCAAATATATATTGCGTATGTTCGGGCCGACGTATCCGCCTGGTTCACTTGCTTGAAAAATATGTGCACGCTGTGCGCGACGCTGCTCTGTCGCAGCTTGCCGAAATTCGTTTGCTCCAGGCCCGACTCAAGGCGGCCGAGCACGCGGCCGAGATCAGTGTCGACTAGAGCGCGCAGTGGCCGGCGGTGGAGATGGCCTCCCTGCCAACGGCAATCACGACCACGCCGCCTCCACGGGGGAGCCGTCGGCTGGGGACGCCCAGGGTGCAAGCGGTGAGAGACTAGGTCTTCAATATAGATGGGCCGCCATCGTCGGTTCCCTAAAACACTGCGCTAAACTAATCATTACATGGTGGTTCGTTTGTTCGCCGTGTGATATGAGCAGTATCCAGATCCACCGCGTTTGTTTGTTTTCTTAGTCATTGGGAAACCTCGCTTTGGGCACCGGCGTCGGTGCGGGCCCCGGCCCTGCATGTGCTCCCGCCATGTTTGGTCCACCGATTGTAACAGCCGTCCCTTTTGACGGGTTTCGTTTGTTTGTTTGCGTGGGAATGTTAGGGTCGGTAGGTGTCGAACCTTTACCTTTATATGTTTTCGTGCGGTCAGGCTTTGCGTCGGAAGGACAGCTGCAGTCATGACACTAGACACCTTAAAATCACTTGACCAGACCACATTTCCCACTGCTTGCGATTGCCCTTCTTGTCGGCTTTGAGAGTATTAATATTCATAACTATAGACTTATGCGCCAATCCTTACCTCTATATTATTGTCCTCCAACTTGCATTGGTTCTTCAACTTGCAGGGGCAGACGCCAATATGGAGGAGGAGTGCCGCGGCGAGGGCGACGGCGACGACGACGACGACGACGACGACGACGACCCCCCACTGCGCAAGTTTGCCTCCAGTGTGTCCGCGTTGAGGAAAGACAGCGGCAGCAGGATGACCTACGGCAAGGTGTCGATCGAGAGCATGCGGTGCTGGAAGGAGTGCTACGACGATCTTCAAGGAACCCGCACTGCTGGTCGTGCCCAGCTCACCGCGATTATGGACGGCTCTACGTCGAGGAAGAAGGGGGCAGATGGTCAGAAGGTCACGACGAAGGTTACTGCCCCGTTGGCTCCCGGCTGCACCATGTCGACCGCCGGAAGGTGAGCAACGGGTTGGGCGAATATGTTGTTGGGATGTAACCTTGTCGTAGGTGTATCCCTGGATGTGCCAAGCACTTTTAGAGACAGTTGTTGAAAGACCAGATTGATGGTTGAAAGTGGCGCTTAGTTGGCCAAAAGGTAAGGAAAGAGGAAAGATAGAGGAGTGATCGAGTGGGGGCGAGCACCACGGGGGGCGAGCGTCCAAGCTATCACGGAAAGATGCACACACACGGGACATTGCAATATCCCGGTCACGCTATTTCTGATACGAGTGAAGCCCAGCGGAAAGTGTGCGCCAAGCTTGCTGCCATTGACAAGCGGAGGTTAACTGAATCGCGCAAGTTGGTGACGGCAAGCTTGCCCCGGCCGTGGGCGTTTGCGGTTTGAAGAGATCCTGCCTTTCGATTGCTTCAGGCAAGCGCGCCGCTTCACCTCGATGGACTCCTTCGCCGTACAATATCAAGCGAGATAAGGCAGTGTCAGTACTGGAACGAGAATCCTCGAACCACGATGCACATGCAATGAACGAGCGATCTCACTCCTCCGACACCCCGACATTTCGGCCAGTTTTTTCAAGTGCTACCAGGAGTAAATAGTCCCTGTCCCCGCTGAAACATGGTCTCCTCTTCATGAAACCCACACAACACATGTAGGACCAACATTCACGAGGTAACCTGTGATTGTTCTAAACTGTCCGCGGGCGCCCGTTTCGAAGGCATTTCTGCACGGAAGAAGTGGCTTAAGTCCCTAGAGTAGGGAGTTTTACCGACGAGTGAGGCGAAGCGGAAGCTCGCGCGTCAAGTCCATCAGCATCAAGCCCATCACGTCGAATCCGCGTAACTTCCAGAAAACTCGGCACACTAAACCACGCCATTCCTTACCATATTTCCGTATTACCGTTCCAGGTGGTCTGCAGCGGCCGGGGTTCCACGACCTCCACGACAACGCGTAACCCCCGAGATCACGGAGAAACGCCTTTTGCTGCAGTACAACCACACCAACCGTTCAAACCACACATTGCGTACCATATTACCGTCCCGGGTAGTGTGCGGCCGCGGGGGCTCCGCGATGACGTGGTACGTGGACATGGTGGTGGGTCTTGAGGTGGACGACGACCACGGAAAACCCGTCGCCAACCAGCAGCAGGAGTTCTTTGCTATTGATCGAGACGCCCTACCCAGCCTGCAGGTATGTATCGTAGGTCGCATGACGTAAGATACCACACCCGCTGGACCAATTTTCAGCGCTCGGCTCCTCTGTGCATGAAACCGTGACGGTGTCTATATCCCTAGGGTTGGTGTGAACATACGTAGCAGTTCGAATGTGCAACCGAACGTAGACCCCGGGGATAGCAGTATATCCGTAGCCCAGGATGTCGAGTATACTCTTGTGCTAGGGTATAGCATGTCGTTGGTGGAGATCACTTTGGATACCGCTGCTTCATGCCTAAGAGGTTTCATTATTCTATTTCGCACCATAATATCTTGGCTGTGTGTGAATATTCATGGAGGCGGGTCGATACGGGATGTGCACATCCTGGGTCTTCCTTAGATGTTTTAAGAACATCTTCTGGAACATGCGAACAACTCGCGGAACATCGAGCAGATAATTCACTCGTCGCGCAGTGAATACAAGCATGACGTCCAGCAATAATACGGTGCATTTCGCATCCGTACCGGAAGCCCAAATAGGCACTACCGGGACACAGCAACCAAACGCCTATTTACCGCACTGTAGTCACCCTAGACTCCGCTGTGTAGAACGCGCGTGTGAATCCTTGGTCTATGACGCCTGGCTGAGGTGGCGAGCTGTGTGATATGCTGTGTGATGCCTCTCCTAGGCTGCTGACTTGTTGTGCACATCTCCCAACCCGCGTGCCCCCTGAGTCATAAAACTGTACATCGCCTGATGTGGAAACAAATGCGGACTCCTGCAGCTTCAGTACGAAAAGTGTCCCGAAACCACTTGGGGACACTTTTCAAACCGAGCCAAGTCACCCTTTGTTTGGCAAGGAGCCTGTGTAGTTTCTTTGGAGAGACTGTAGCCCCTCCACCAAGAGCTGACAAACAATCATGCGACTTTTTTTTCGCGGAGGGACTGGGTAGGTGATTTGTCGCTCTCGAGGTTCGTTGTTGTCGCGCCACGGATTTCGCCGCAGCGGGTACTACCGCAGAGCGAAACTTCGAGCGGGGGCGATTTCTGCGGGGCATTCGCTAGGGATTAATCCACACGTGGATTATGTTGAAAAACATCTACTGTACCGTTCACAGCTGGCACCTGGTGGTTTGTCCTGCTGCCTGCTTGTATTTTCGTTTTTTTTCACCCTGTTGTTTCATGAGCCAACTCCGGAGGCATCGGTCGTATCATGTAGTACTTTGGTTTGCGTACGCTGACCCTCGTACCCCGCATGAATTCACGACACCGTCACGGAGTACCAGAGTTTCATCGAAGATGCCATCGTGGCACCTCGGCAACGCGAGGCCAAGAGGAAAGCAAAGGACGCCGCACCCGCCGAGTAGCAACAGAAGGCTTCCGCCAGCACCGTCCCAACGGCAACAACGTCGCCCTCTCCGGTGTATAGTAGACTCTCGGGTAAGTATATATACGGTGTTGTATTGGACTATGTAGTCTAGGCTGATGAAAAACCAACGCCAGACTGCACGGATGGGTGAGAGAAATCGACCTGAGAATCGCAGTGTTCACAGGTGATCCTGGACTCTTGCTCTGAGGAATCATCAAGGGTACACACAACAGTGCCATGCCGCAAAGATGAAAGCGCGGCACAAGCGAGAGAGGTAGGTGCTGGTCGAATGATGAGCGTTCGTGCGGAGGGCACGCTCTATGGTGAGAGATCCAAGCAGGAAGAACGTGTGTGTGTGTTTTTATAGTATCGACAGCGCAATCTGGCTGACCAATGAACGACGTCAGTCTCAGTGCGGTTGAACACACAAAATGCGTCTTGACGGCATGCCCTGTGGTCCCATGAGGGGGTGTCACCGAGGAGGAGCTGTCCATAGCTCCGGGGGGAAATCCGACCCGCACTCGTTCGTCGCCGTTGGGTTGGGTTGGGTTGGGTTTTAGGTTGGGTAGGGTTGGATCGGTCGGTCGGTCGGTCGGTCGGTCGGTCGGTCGGTCGGCCTTGGGCCGCCTTCTTCAATCGCGCCGCCGTCGCTTCGTCGACCGTCGCCGTCGATCGCCGTCGTACTATATACGTTAAATAAAACCCCGGGGATGGGACGTTTTCATCCCCGCCATGAGCGGTTATATCCGGTCGGTATCCTCGAAGGTTCAATTCCGGTTATTTCCGGTCGGTACTGGCTGCAGGAGACCAGGAGGCCAGGTCATTCAAACGGAGTTCGCAGCAGCGGGTTTCCGAGTGTTCTGCTGTGGTACGGAGAAGCGTAATATCCATGGTGTGGGAATAGCCGTTAAAGAGTCAATATGCAAGACCTCCACTTTCACCACGAACTATGTCGATGAAGGCCTCATGGCCATGAGATTTGAGATGACGGGCCACCGCGGAGCTGTCAACTTCGTTGCTGCTTACGCCCCAACCGAGGTCGCTGCCGCTGACAGCAAGACAGCGTTCTGGGGAAAACTTGACAGTCTCGTGCGGAGGATTCCCTCCAAAGAGTGCGTGTATATCCTGATGGACGCAAATGCTCGGACGGGAGAGAGGATGGATGGGGAGGACGAGGGCGTCCTGGGGATACACGGGCGTGATGAGCTAAACGAGAATGGCAGACTACTGCTGACCTTCGCAGCGGAAAACAAGCTAGCACTCGCGAACACGTTCTTCGAGACACGCAACGGTCGAATATGGCACAGGGACCAACCGCTGGCGCCTCGACAACATTAGAACGCGGCAGGCACACCGCGGCCGAGTGTCTAACAAGGTTGTCATCCCCCAGCCGGTATACCCAGTCAAGGCGGACTCAGACCACAACATGGTGATAGCCACCGTCAACCTCGGTGGCAGGCTTGCCCACAACCGAGCAGTCCGGACCAAACCGAAACAGAAGCAGTTCGACCGCCGGGAACTGCAGGTCGAAGCAACGCGATGGGACATGACTACGCGGTTCCTCCTCAATCTCGACCAACAGCAGGGCGAACGAGCGACCACCGCCCCGGAGAAAGTGACCGAGTTCACCAATGCTCTCCTCGAAGCGGCGAGGGCGATACCATCCGAGATTCCGCGGAGAAGACGCACGAAGGAATGGTGTGAGACCCCTGAGACAAAAGCAGTATTGGAGGAGGCCCTCACCACACGGTGGGAAGCGCGCCGAGCGATGAAGGACAAGTTGAACACAACATCGTGGAGGGCCCTCAAAGCAGCTTGAAAGGGAGTGGCCGCAGCAGTCGAAACGGGCATAAAAAGGGTATATGCCCACCTGGACAGATATATGACGGGACTCGAAGCGATCTACAAGGACCGCGACATGCGACGCCGCTACCACCACCTCAAGAGATCAGTGGGGCTCAATGGGAGACAAGCGGGAGGACAGCAGCCCGTTGCGGACGAGAATGGTGTGCTGCTCCGGACAAAGAATGACATCCTCCAGCGATGGGCGAGATTCTTCGGCACCCTTCTCAACACCAAGTCCCCCACCCTGAACCCAGACATAATCGAACAAGTCACGCAGCGACCGGCGACACGTGCCACTCGACACTTGGGAGCGGTGTCAGACCTCGAGGAAGTGGAACGGGCAACGAAAGGACTGCAGAACAGGAAGACACCCGGCAACGACTCCCTCCCTGCAGAATTGCTCAAGATCGACGTCGACGACGAGAAACCCATCGTCCTGGAGCACCTCCGTGACATCCTCGTTGAGGTGTGGAACGGAGGAGAGATCCCCCAAGAGTGGAAGGACGCAACCATCAAGGTGTTGCACAAGAACGGTGACCGGTCCGGTCCAACTGCAACAACTTCAGGAGGATCGCACTACTATCTCATGTAGGCAAGGTCCCCATCAAGATCATCACCAACCGCCTAAGCGTCTTCTGCGAAACCAACAACATCCTCCCGGAGGAACAATGCGGGTTCCGACCTGGGCGATCCACCATCGACATGCTGTTCGTCGTGCGCCGACTCCAGGAGTTGGTGCGGAGAAGGAAAATACCACTCTACATGTGCTTCGTCGACCTAAAGAAGGCGTATGATTCGGTGGACCGAGAGATGCTGTAGAAGGTCCTGGCCAGGCCGGGATTCCTGAGGAGATGATCGCCGTCATCCGCCAATTCCATGACGGAATGCGCGCCCGGGTGCGCATGGACGACGGAGAGTTATCGGCCTGGTTCTCGGTCACACAAGGCCTACGACAAGGGTGTGTGCTGTCCCCACTGCTGTTCAATATCTTCTTCGCCGCGGTCATCGAGGTCGTTGCCATTCGATTCAGCGAGGATGATGTTATTCTGAGGAACCTCGTGTATCTGGAGGAGGAGACGGGAACGGGGGCGAGGACATCACTTGACCGAGTGCGGAGGGCGGTATGGGGGATGCTGTATGCCGATGACGCCGGCGTCGTATCGAGGTCTGCCGAAGGACTGGCGAGAATGATGACCGTCATCGTGGAGGTGTTCGGGAAGTTCGGGCTGACGGTATCGGAGAAGAAGACGGAGACGCTCCTGATGCGCGCTAAGGAGAAGCACATAGCAACACCACCGCCCCCCCCGCCGCCACCGCTGATCATCGAGGCAGCAGGGCAGAGGTATGCCCAGACGCCTGGATTCCGGTACCTAGGTGGCCTCGTCAACGAACATGGCGACCTCACCCGGGAGATCAACTACCGGAGCAGAACAGCGTGGGCGTGCGTCAGGAGATATGGCCGGGAGCTCTTCGACAGGCCGAAAGCACCGTTCCGACTAAAGACTCGCCTGCTCCAGGCCGAGGTGATGGAGGCATTGCTGTACGGCTGCACGACATGGGCCCGACGTCAAGACCAATACCGGACGTTGCGGACGATACACCACCGACTGCTTCTGCGAGTTATCGGTTACCAACGCAAGAAGGGCACCTACCGGCAGCTTTCCTACGCCCAGACCCTGAAGAGGGTAGGGTGCCAGAGCGTGGAAAACACTATCCGGAAACGGCGCCTGCTGTTGGCGGGAGTGCTGGTAAAGCAGCCAGACGGACGACTCCCGAAACGGGTGATGCTTGGCGAACTGATCGGGGGGGAGGGCCCACAGGCAGGGGGAAACCGGAGCAAAACTGGCAGATGTGCCTGAAGGACGACCTCAAGATGTTCGAAGCAGAATACGGATCTACGGACGCCGAGCTATGCTTCGGAGTCCCGGAAACAACTTGGATAGCAGCAGCGAAGGTGGACCGGGGTGTTCAGTGGAATGCAGGGGTACTGCAGGGGGCTAAGGGTTATTGTTAACGCAACGTCGAAATCGTTCTTTTTTAAACGGAACGGTTGAAAGAAAACCCGACTTTTTTTTGCTTGTTCTTTTCGTGATGTCATCAAAAAAAGCACGTTTCCTTCCCTGAATACACGCTTTGCTCGGCACACAACAGGTTGACATGGTATTGCTCACCATAGAGCAGCGATAAAAGCGCAATAAGCAGCACCCGGCACAGAGGACAACACACTTAGAAAGATCCCGTCCACCCGGCCTGCTGTTTTCAGTTTTAGCAACAACAGGCGCACGGCAGAGTGTCGCAACCTGGGTGTTGCTTGCGATTTCTTCAGTTTGCCAGCTCATTTTTCACGGTTGCGACTCCCATCTTTGACCACCACCTACCCAAAGGTAGACGAGCTCAACAATCATAGGGCGGCAGCCGCGCTGACGGCCAGCATCATATAGATGGCCAATCCGAAAGAATTAGCGTGTTGGAGGCCCTGTTGCTCTACTGCTGCGTGACGCCGTGGATTGATGTTGATGTGTCCGACCAAAAACAGATCATCTCGCCGCAATTTTTCCAACGGCATTTTGGTGAGGTGGCACACGTCTCTCACACACCTTATTGAGCAGCACCCAAGCACTCAATACCCACGAAGCAGCACGGCGCCGGGAGATGGTATCATATAGACAGCCGAACCGAAGGAATCAGCGCTTTGGAGGTCTTGGTGGTGCTGCTGTACTCGTTCTACTGTTTCCGTGTTTGCTATGTGTGATCGAAAAAAATTCCCCAGCACCAAACAGCAGCAGTTGAAGACGAGAGCACCACGCAATGTCTAGTTTTTGGACCAAGAACGGACTGAACGCCGCTTCTGCCGCTTGTCCATCTCCACAACAGACCTGGACGTGAGTCTGGCAGGTCTTTCTAGCGTTCTCAGTGATGTTACAGCGCCTGCGGTGCGCTTGTCCGATGCTTCTGTCAAAAACACGAATTCGTTTAAGTAGCAAGCCCCAAAAAAACCGGGCTCCTTCTTTTCACGCTTTCGTTCAAAAACGTCTCCATATGTGTTCAAGAAAAAACGGTTTCGTTTTTTTTTTCGTGTTTTATTGGTCGATAAGAAGCACCCTAAGAGGTCCATGGCCTCCTGGCACAACAAGGAAGAGGAGGCTATAGCCGACGACGAGCGCTCAAACGAAACAAGAAGCCCGACAACGACATGGACACGGCAACAACCACGGGGGTGGGAGGGGTACAGCAGGCGGACGAGACGGCGAGGAAAGGCAGGAAACGGGAAGAGTCCGAGTGGCGCGTAACACCGTGCCGAAATGAACCTCTTGCTTGACTTATCCCCCTCCCCCCCCCCCGGCACTGCGCCATTGCACCAACCCCCCCGCGAGCGATGACGTGCATGGGCTGGCTCGAGTGGCCCGCTTTGTCTTGCGTTGTTTTGTGTTGTTCTGTTTGTTTGTTTGTTGCTTGTCGCTACGGAGTGTGTCTTTCTCTGTCTATGTATTTCTCTTCCCTTTAGTTCTTTCCATCTGCTCAATCAATTCCTTTCTTTTTCTTTTTCTTTTTCTTTTTCTTTTTCTTTTTCTTTTTCGTTTCCTTTTTCTCTTTCTTGTTCTCTTTCTCTTTCTTTTTCTTTTTCTTTTTTCTCATTCTATCTTTTTTCAATCGAGGGTTACCTCGCATAGATTGCAGAGAGGTGAGCGGAGTGGCCTAGACTATCTGTCGTCGACTTTATTGGCTTGCGGACCCTTCGGGTCCATTCTATTTTCGTGTACCTTTTTTGGGTAAGTTAGCCTGTGACCACGGGAATCGATCCCGTCAAGTGCTAGACTACAGTAGTACGGACAGAAGAAGGTACTGGGCAGAGAGAACGGAGCGGTTTTTAATGTCAAGGCAACAACAACAACAACTGGCCCAAACGCGGATGGATATGGACATCACTGGGTGATATATCATCCTGAAGCAAGCGGCAACCATTTCCAATGCTAGTCTAAGAAACACCTGATGGAAGTAATCAATATCAAGGTTGCATCCAGAACTTTCTCAGACCGGCATGTGCCCTGTACACCATGTATGAATACTGCAGCAGTTGTGATAAGGCTCTCAGTGTAGGGGGCGTACGAGGAGCTCTTCCTCCGAGGAACGGTCCTCTACTCTCTGTTGATTTGGATGATCCGAGAATGCTCAATCAAGTTCGCGAATACGATGTTGAAGCCACAACATTACTTGTAGGGCAGACGGGAGAGAAGCACGAGTTTTCTGGCTGCTGTATACGCCGCTGCTCTGCGTCTCTTTTGAGCACGTCGCCGACGTATCTCAAACACGAAGTACACATCATGCACAACGACCAGTCCAACACTTCTCTACGGGGGCTCCGACAGTTGGAATCAAGCGGGGTGGGGGGTGCGTCGCAGCCAGCCACATGGTACGCAGTACGCAGCGAATTGCTGCGCTTGACCTCCCTTGCTCGCTTGACTTCATCTTGCCTTGGGCGTGGAGGAAGGAGGTGAGAGGGGAAGGGTGGCAAAGGGTGGTGGTGATTGTGGCCCACAGGCGTTTTCGGAGCCCGCCGAAATTTTATGGTGTGACAGGTCTCAAACCAACAGCGGAGTGCTCATGACATGCATGTAGTGTGTCCGCACCCCGCACGCATTGATGCGATATGTAGATACAGCAGTAGATAGGGATACGACTGCTGTTCGGTTCGTGTGGTGTTATATATCTTGAGACAAAACCAACCAATGCCAATCAAGGTGTCCAACTTAAGTTATAATGCGGCCGCTGCTACTTGGTACAAGACACCTGCACCGTTCACAAACTTAAACTTGCTCCGAACGAGGAACAGCGGGCGGTGTAGCTTCGTGTTGTTATATTGACAACCCGCCACCCACTGCTGTTTGGCTGCGACGGTCCTCCATCGCTGAGACAACACCCACATGACCGCTGTGGTACGGTGCGTGCATGCTAGGAAAGACACAGATGAAAGTCAACAGAAGAGCGGGGAGAGCATGCACGAGCCGCGCGCGCCAGAACTCCTTGCATGCCGTAGGTGACATAAGATACCACCCCCTCCAACGATTTTCAAACCTCTATTTCTCCACTGCAGAAAGCAGAATGTCAGCGCCGAAAAGTGGCGTCGTGGAGTAAGCGAGCTTTGAAAACCGGTCCATGGGGTGTGGTATCTTTCGTCGCCTACGGTGCACAGACTGCAGTTAGAGAGAGTTCGGGCGGCATTTTTCGCGGCGGGGACGGCTTGAAACATCCCCGCACACCGTTGTTGTAGCAGAGAGCAGAGAGCGGACACGCGCTGCCGGTATGTCTCGCTGGCCGACCAGCTGTTGGGACTCATGAAGAGCAAGGTCCTTACACATCATACGGCTGGCCGGCCGTTTCTGTTCGTCGGTATGATATGCAGCGTTTCGGCTTCATCGGTGGAAAATTATTTCAGAAATCTCCTGTGCGTGGGCCTTTCTCCTGTGTGACCGGATTGCCTCCCAACCCCGACTTGGCCGATGCTATACTTTGTCCAATATGCCTGCTTTGCCAAGAAAACCTTGCGTAGACTACCGTAGTTGTGCGTGTTATCGCACCCCCGTGTCAGCGTTTTTCTACAGCGTATTTCTCCACAACCATGGAAGGTATCACCCCTCCGAAAAGGGTAGTTTTGGAAATATCTCGTCGAGGGCTTTCCGGAGAGGTATCAGTTGGTGTTCGCACCCTCCTAGTTGTGGAGAAATACGCCATAGAAGAACGCTAACACGGGGGTGCGATAACACGCAAAATTACGGTACTAGTCTACTGGTGTAACCCACGGCCCCGGCTGGTTGCTTCCCGAAATGGTACCCCGCACGGTGTTAGGACCGACGCCCAGAGGAATAAGAAACGGGAAACTAAAAAGAATACTGCATCAGCAACAAACCGCGAGGTGTACTCTCAGACAGCAGAAGTCCACGTTTCACGATCTAGTCTACTCCTACCCCGCTGCACGGGCTCTGTGCACACCCGTCGAAACAAAGCGCTTGTTGATTTCGCCACAATTTTGGGGTCTCTCTTTTCTTGGTGCCCGCCTACGTTTCAGGTCGTCCCTGGGTATTCTCGCTTTGTCTTGGCCTATTATTGCCCGCCGTGTGTCAAAGGGCATCTGTTGCATACCTCAAGGATTTGATCCAAGCGAACCGATAGCTTTTGGATGTTAATGGGTTGTACGCAGGTTGATATAGCCCGGTTGTGTGACTGCGCCCGGTTCTGCCGGCTTACTGTCTTGGGAGCATCATCGCGACGGCCCCGTGACACGCCTGGTCTACCGTCTACGATGCCCTAGTCTCTCCAACGGTATATATTTCCCCTAACTTCGCAAGTACGGTGTACGCGGCGAAATTCTGTGAGGGGGAAGCGCGTTCATCTGCTTAACGTTCGCGGTTGCCTTCTTACTTGTGCCTCGAACCATGTTTAGAGTGTTCGTTACGACGGGGGCTGGAAGCCAAGGGTCTCAATAGTCTCTCTCCCTCTCTCTCTCTCTCTCTCTCTCTCTCTCTCTCTCGCGCGCGCGTTCTTTCTTTCTTTCTTTCTCTCCCTTTCTCTCCCTCTGCCTGTTTCTCTGTCTACCTCTCTCTGTATTTCTTTCTCTCCATCTTTCTTCATTTCTTCCTCGCTTTCTTTCTCTTTCTTTCTTTTTCTCCTTCTCTTTCCCTCTGTGTCCTTGTCTGTCTCTCTCAATGGGTATATCTTCCTCTAACTCAGGGTGAAGAATGATGCGCCGAACAGACTTCCAACTCTGCCATCCAACGTGTGGCTATCGCTGAGAACGACCCCGTATTACGTTTGCCTCGTTCGCCCTGTATTACCATCTGTTGTCGTCACGTGCAGCTGTTCTGAAGCACCTATCGAGGAAGGGGTGGTACGTGCACCGAGATGAGCGCTGAGGTCGACAGGATTGCTGTCGACGTGGAGCCTGAAATAGGTACGTCGGGTCATGAAGGCCTCTGTAGAGAGTGGAACTGTTTTTGTTGTGAAGGAAACATCACCACCACCGCCACCGCCGCCAAAGCAGCAGCAGCAGCAACAACAACAACAACAAGGCATTGTATACGTATTGGTGAAAGAGGAAATGTAGAGCGGGAACGCGGTTGTCGCTAAAAAACTGATTCCCTCACAAGTGCGTTTGCGCCAGCGGGTGGCTGCCTGATTTTCAATATAGACGCTGATTGGTCAGCATCTTGTCGATCTGTGAGAACGCTCTAGCACCAGGTGTGATATCGGCCTGTAAGGGTTGGGGTTAGGGTTAGTGCTAACGCTCGAACACCAGGTGTGTATCGGTCGGTAGGGGCCAGTGTGCGCTATTTAGTGAGGCTGCCATTGAATAGGTTTACAATCGCCGTCTAAGGTGCATTGGATCCACTTTCAATAAAAAATACTCCAGTTGTGCGCATCGCGTGGCATTGTTTCGCGATGGTAGCCCACCGCCAAGTAGCCGCACACAACGGTTTCCGGCCGATGTTGTGGAGTATTTTGTCCAAACGAACACGATTTTCTCACTCTCTATTATCTTCGTCATCGCGCTTGGTGCTACCGTACTTATTGGGTGACGTCACTCACATTCGAATTAAATATTCCAAACTTTCACGAGCGAAGGGCGAGAAAAACTATTCCGAAACTGACGTCAGATGGTATCGATAGTTCGTTGCCTCCGTCAGGCGGTCGCCACAGCGACAGCAGCGGCAGCCTGTGTCTATCAATAGACGCCTTCAGGGTGTCCTCTACTTGTAACAGTAGAATGCATGATACCTAGACGGCGGAAAGGTTGCTCTCTTTTATGTGTATGCTGGATGAAGGATAGAAATTGAGCCGGCGTCCGAATAATCTCGTCTTTCATCCCTTGAGACTCTACTTTCTCTTGTTTTTTTTTCACATCAATTTGTCATGGATGGTTCGTTTGGGCCACTGGCAGACGGTCGTTACCACAGCAGCAGCAGCAGCAGCAGCAGCAGCAGCAGCAGCAGCAGCAGCAGCAGACGGTGTCTAGAAGCGTTTCGGGTGGCCCTCCAGCAGACCTGTCTCGACCGCGAGAGCTGGTACGCGTCGACCACGCAGCTCCAGCTGGTGTCTCTGCCGTTCTGCCTAGCCTGCCGGGACTCGGTTACCCTGTGCCTCACGGTCGACGACAGCATCCCTCGCCGGCTTCTCGCTGGTGTTAGCGCTGATGAAGCCGTTCCTGCTCCCGTCGACCCCCGCCAGCGTGGCCGTTCACGGGTGCCGCGGTTCCGAGCCCGCGAGGTGACTTGGCACCGCCGTTCGTTCGTTGAGCTGAGAGCCCCGATCTACGCCCTTGCGGAAGCTGATTTCTTTATTTTCGACGGTGGTTTCAACAGCGGCGTGGATGCCGTGGCGTGGCCGGCCAAGCTGAGGCGGCTCGAGTTCGGGGACTACTTCAATCAGAGCATCGCGGGGGCGGGCTGGCCGGCGTCGCTGGAACAGCTCACCTTCGGGTGCAACTTCAACCAGAGCGTCGAAGACGTGTCGTGGGCGAGTTCGCTGCAGGAGCTCGCGTTCTTGGGAAACTTTAACCAGAGCATCGAGGGCGTAACGTGGCCTTCGTCGCTGCAGCAGCTCACGTTTGGTCGCGAGTTCGACCAGCCGATTGAAGGAGTTCTCTGGCCGGCATCCATGCAGCAGCTCACGTTCGGGCTGAAGTTTAACCAGCCCGTTCAGAGGGTCGCCTGGCCGGCCTCGCTGAAGCAGCTGGCTTTCGGGGACGACTTCGACCATCCCCTGGAGCAAGAAGCTGATTGGCTCAAGTCTCTCGAGTATCTCTGTTTAGGCCGCTGGTTCAATCAATCCCTGCACGGGATAGGACGGTGGGCGCCTGACCTCGAAGAGCTCAAGCTTCGGGTAGATGGGCAGGAGTATGGTCTATCTCTCGCCGGGGTGGAGTGGCCGATAGGCCTCAAGAAGGTGACGGCGGACAAGACCCTGTGGGACAAGCATTCCGCGGCGTTTCCCGTGGGCGTGGAGTGGGATGTCTTCTTTCAACACTAAAAAATGCGTGAGATCTGTGGTTTGCATTGTGTGTCAGTCTTGAGAATGTCGTGAACTTTAACCACTAGCACCTTGTAAGCTCTGTGGTTTGCATAGTGTGTGAGTCTTGGGAGTGTAGAGTCGGACGTGTCCTTTCACCACCAGCATCTTGTAAGCCCTATCACTTGCGAGAAGGGGCACCACAATGTCACGACATAAAGAATACTCCATTCCTTGTAGCAGTGTGCTAGGAACCGCTGTTTCCCGTGGTCCAGCAGCTAGCCAAGCAAGCTTCGGCTTGATGGCGGTCGCAAGCCAGCTCGCAACACGAGCAGAGACGACCTCGCACAAGAATCATCGTTGCTGACGGTGCCAGCTTCCTGCTCTTGATGTCTCGTTCCTGGCTGAGAATGTTGTTAAATAGTAGTAGTCGGTATCCCCTCGTTTAGCGCCACCTGAAACCGTGAGACCGAAAGGACTGGTGTGCGCTACAAACTTCCTTCGTGAGACTGGAAATAGGGTTCTCGGAGGGCATGCGTGAGTTGCGGTTCGAGAACCCCAACAACAATCACCGGAATCATACGGTTCCCGTCAAGGGCCGGCTTGGTTCGCTCTTTTTCTGCTGGGAGTTGGTCTACGGGAGGATACGGGCGCACGCAGAACCGGGTGCACACCTTGGTAAACAAATGATCGACTGGCTTTCTCACTTGTTTCGTCTGGCAGTGAGAAATGTTCCTGTATCTGATTGGTGGACGCTCCAAACACTAACATCAACCAGTGTCCGTGGTAGTATCAAATTGAAGCTACATATTGTCCTACGCAGCTTTTCTAAGTAAACATACATATATATAGAATCAATAGACGCTGTTGGGGTTAGGGTTGGGGTCTGCCTTGCCTTCTGCCCGGTCTTGTCTCGCAATGAACATTCAGAAGTAATATTTGCGTAGGCAGTCCAGTCTAGGGGCCTGGGTGGTGGGGCCACCTCCGGATCCGGTTGGGATGGCTGGGTCGCGAAGGCGCGGTCGCCCGAGGCACCGGGCTTCGCAAGGTTTGCCGCAAGGTATATTTGCCAATCAGAAAAACGGCGCCGTGCCTACCTTTTGGCGATGGTTCTTTTTGTTGTTGTCCTCCTTTGCCCAATGTGTCACCGGCGACGTTTGTCGCTACCTTGCTTAGGCCGGGCTTATTGGCTTGACGACGTTGTTTACGACAGAAACCTGGTCTGGCTGTTTATATCCAGTGTTCTACGTCAAACACGAACGTATTCAACGAAAGTAGTAGTGTAGGCTGCCGCTAGAATACGTTGGGACGAACGTCAACCCACACACACGCTGGAGGAGTGCGGGAGGACTTGAATTTGGATGTCGACGAAGAAAGGCGAAGTATTGTAGGGCGCGCGTCTTTTCATGTGCTTGGTTCTGGCCAGTCGGGTGTATGCATACCGTAGCCCACTCGATGCCAGTTACAAATATGATGCCACTTGTTTTTCGCATGTCTTGCGTTTGTTTGTGTTCGTGCTGCCGGGCTGGGGCCTTTATCATGGTGTGCACCCTTTCGCGTGTGACCATGGAGAGCGTCTTGCGCGTAAGGACAAGTTGCAAATACGTAAGGAATGTTGGAGGAATACGCTGCAGAGGGTAGTACCGATGTATTGAACCCTCGTCGCAAGGAAACACTTGAGTAACAAAACACAGGTCCATCCCCTTACCGTTTAAGCGCGCATAGACAGATCGGCGAAATTTCTGAGACAAAGAAAAGGACACCCGCTGATCTGCTGATTATCGGATTGATGAAGCGGATACTGCATATGATGTTAGTAGTGTGTTGAAGATGATGGTATCACTTGTATTTAGGGCAGCAGACACGATCAGGACGCGGCGGGAGAGAGAGAGAGTGCCACGACACAGCAAACACTCCCGCAGGGTCGAGCCCCGTGGATCAACCATGAAACCAACACAGGGGACTATCAATTCCTATCTGCGTAGCCAATTCCTACAGTCGCGTTGGAATATTCGCTTTTCTCGATGCTTTCGAAATTTGTCATTATTTTGCGTACCCCCTTTGCTCGCCAAGGGGGAGGGGAAAAGAGCGGAGACCAGGCAGGGCAACACACCACACATGCCCCCGGTCTACTCCTTACGATCAGTATAAACATCAGCCACCCAACGGACAGAAATATATACACTCTGTCTGCCCCCTGGTAACCACACCTATGTGTTCATACTGAAACCACGAGAGAACCCCACAAGGCCCATCAACATTAACATCGCCACTAGGCGAAACACTCGGGCCACCAAGAAAAAACCATTTTCCCGTCTCTCGCTACTCTCTGTTCCCCTGACACTCCATCGCACTGCAGAAAAAAACACACATACATGTCGCCAGGACCCCACGTACAATTAATCATATAATATATACGGGTGTCCACCAATCAATCAGACTCGTAACGCACGCAACGGGGAAGCGCGCAGCACCAACGCAGCCGCACACAGCAGCCAATAGTGCACGCCCCCAACCATGCAACGGTCCGATACACACACCAACATGCGTCCTGCATATATATAGCCTGAAGTAAATGCGATACACACACATCCCACTCAGAAAAAATTGAAATGGGACGAGCACCTCGGAACCGCGCCCAGCATAGGCACACGCGACCCCGACTGCGGCTACACAGTGAATCCCCCCGACAGGCAATCACATTGGACACAACGCCGCCGCTCCGATTTCCATGTCCACTGACACCCCCAAAAGCAAGGGTGGGTGGGTGGGAAAAAGAAACGTCACGGCAGAAACAACCCTTGGCCACCACAAGCACACACACGTGCTCTCGCTCGCCCCCGGTTAAACACGGCGAAGCGAGTATATACTGAAAACAGGAATCAACACGCTCGTCCGCTTCCTGCTTTCTGATTGGCCAACGGTTTATTTCTGCCGCTTCTCACAAAACACAGATTTCCCTTACTTCGTCAGTCAATCTTTCGCTTTTCTCGATGCTTTCGAAATTTGTCATTATTTTGCGTACCCCCTTTGCTCGCCAAGGGGGAGGGGAAAAGAGCGGAGACCAGGCAGGGCAACACACCACACACGCCCCCGGTCTACTCCTTACGATCAGTATAAACATCAGCCACCCAACGGACAGAAATATATACACTCTGTCTGCCCCCAAACCTAAGGCTGGTGCGCCATACTGATCCCCCCCCCCCCCCCTTTTTTTATGCGCAACATATACCGCAAACCATGAATATGAATGCAACACACACCATATGTACGACATACAATATATACGGCATACACAATGTACAGCAAAATAACATCGGTACAACAAGGACCTCGACATACACCACGCGCCACATAATAACCCCTTCACACGTCACCCCATCGGGTACCCTGCCCTGGCTGCGTAGTCACCTTCTCCTTGTTCGCCAACACCTCTGACACCCACGAAGCATCACCCCCAACATTCCGAACATAACACTGGTAACTACTCTCACCCGACCATCGCCCTTCTCTACGAAGAACCTCCGGCGATGCACCCCCCGCCGCCAAGAAAGTTGCGCCCCCAATACGAAGGGAGTGCAGCGCGTACTCCTCCGGCTGCAAACCCGCCAACGCAACGACTTGGCGAAGGGCCACAACAGCTTGACACTTAGTCCACATGGCCCACTGGCCCCGACCAACACCGAAAGCCACGAGAGGCGCATGCGAAGGCAGAAACGTATACAGAGAAAGCAGCTCCACCATGACATCCACTGCACCACCCCCTCGGTCTACGCCACGACACGGACCTCGCCGTGTGCGCGTGCAAACCGCCCCTTTCCGAAACTGGTCCCCTTTGGACGAACGAAAACGTACCTCCACGCGATCGGCCAACGGCCACTGCGCCGACTGCAATATCTGGACCGCCCCCCGAAAAAACGCTACGTCCCCCCGACGCAACCCATGAACCTCATGCATGGACAATTTCGACACCGCAAACATCTCAGACGCTCGCGTCAGAAAGAAGAAAGAGGCACTCAGCGCAAGAAACAAAACGCGCCCGCCTACGCCCCATTGAGGCACCAACGAACTCCCCTGTTGCAACATTGCCCAAGACACCGGCCGCCGCAACCGCTGCTGTGTTCCCACGTCGGCATGCCCCCGCGCCGCTCCACGTAAAGCACAACGAATCAGCGGATGCTGCGTATCAAGCTCCCCTTCACCCGACACACGATGGAAAAACTTAACAGCGGAAAGGTGACTAGCAATCGTCGAGTTTTGCAGGCCCAAAACGGAAAAACCATACGCGACGTACTCAACCAATTGAGCAACGACATCACGCGGAACAGTCTCAGCAGCAATAAACACCGGCCGACACACAACGGCCACACGATATTTCACCCAGCCTCCAAAAAGGCCCAGGTAAGTTCGTTCAGACGTTCGCGCAAGTGACTGGCGGACGAGGCTGGCCCCAGCACGGCAGAGCACATCTCTTGCCCGGCTCGATTCAACTCCACTTCCTGCAATCGCACATGGGGGGCAGCGGCACAAAGGTTGTCGTACACATCAGCGGCGGGCCAGCGAGAAATACCATCGGCAAGCGAATTGAGCACACCAGGCACATGGGACGATTGAAAAAGCCACCCGCTAGACACCTCAATCGCCCCCAGCATCCGCATGAGCGCGCCGGACCGCGGCTCCTTGCCTCCGCGACACCGCTCAATCCATGCCACACTCGCTTCATTGTCTCCTCGCAACTGGATGCAGTCACCGGCCGACACCGGCGCGTGACGCTGTTGCACGATCAACACCCACGCCGCCGCGACCATGCCGAGTAGCTCAAGAACATTGATACTGACATCGGGACACGCGGATACAGACTTGCTAGACCCCACAAAACGGGACTGCTCGTCACACGTCAAATCACGCCGGAAATAACACCCAGTTTGCACACAGTATGCTCCGAACGCTGTTTTGGACGCATCGGCAAACACGGCCATTACCGGAGGGCGAAGCACCACATTGTACATCGGTGCACACAACTGTCCGCCACGCGACGCCAGACCGCGCTGCACAAACCAGCGCCAAAAATCCAAATCATCGTGAAACATGGGGCCCAACACGACACGCCGGGCGGGGTTAGAAACACGCGAAGGAAACACGTCGGATTGCGGCATGCCGACATCAGCCAACAGACAGCCGACGAAATATTTGCCTGGACGCAAGGCAAAAGACACGTGAAGAAGAAAACCGGTCAATTCCGCGACTTGGCGGGCGGTCGCACACAGACGCGACCGCGGCCACTCGCCCAACAAACGATGTAATTTCTGTTGTTTTCGCAGAGGCATGGTCACTGTGAGAGTTTGCGTGTCCAAAATCCATCCCAACACCTCCAAACGTGTAGAAAAATCGGTGATCTTCTTTGCAGACAGCAACGGAGGATCGTGTGGCCCCCGGTGTCCCAGCAGGCGGAAATGGTCCGACGCGATCGACTGCACTGCACGTAAGCAACGACGACCATCCTTGAAAAAACCGCGCCTCGACAAGCACGCCGTCATCCACATAATATCGAACGAAAAACGCGGAACCAGCGAAACCGCCCTCCATAGTAATTTGGGCACAATCACGCGGTAGCGAAACGGGGAGGTGTTGGGGAGGAACAAGCTGAACATGATCAACCGCCGCAACGCCGGCAGGCAAAACAGAAGCTGTCTGAAAAGTAGTGTGGGTGTGTGCATGCTCAAGAGCGGAACCGAACAGCGACCAAAAACCTGGGCTCGAACGCCAGCCAAACTGGCAACGAAGGTCAATAACGACCACGCCCCCCATCGTGTATCCGAATACCGATGCCCTCGAAGGGTCGACCAACACTTGACGAAAAGCCTCACGTACGTCAATACGACATAACAGAATCTCGAGATGTGGCCCGTGCAATTGGCGCAAAAACAATACGCGCGACAAGATATCGAAAAGCACATGTCCCAACAGACACTCGGGGGCACGATCAAAATCTGTATCTGCATTAACGCTAGACGACGCACCAGCCGCTGTGAATGTGAGATCATGAATGATGCGGAATTTCGGATCTTCCACCACCCCAAGGGGGGAAACACGCACACCCAAAATTTCACGGATGAACTGCACGTCGAAGACAAGAGCACGACCTAACGTAACATCCGAAACGATCTTGTCAGTAATCTGCGAAGTGTATGGTAAAATGCTGGAATGATTGCCGTATTTTAATTCGGCGTCGAGACACCCCCCCGGCGCCACATCGACGGGGGCGCCAGGACACAACACACGGAGGAGGTTGTCAATGTGCGGAAAACGTTTCGCGACTCCAAAAAATTCACGAACCGACGCAACATCAACATGGGGCGCAAAGAAGCCGGCACCACCGGCCGCCACGAGCACTTCAATGCGCCCCCCACACTGTCTAAGCAAGGCGGAACCAGCGGAAGCCACCTCACGAAGACCCACACCCATGTCGGAGGGTGAACACACCGTCGCTAAAGCAGACACACGATATCGCCACACGCCAAGTTCACGCGAACCTGCAACCGACCTAAACGAGGCGTCACCTGGTAACATCGAAGAGACAGCTCCGGGCACACACGCCCCTCGATCGACGCCCACGCCCGCCGCCGCCAACGCCGCGGCCCCAAGCGCGCGGGAACCCGGCCTCGCTGTCTGATCTACGCTCCCACACACGTCCGGAGTTGGCCCCGCCGAAAGGCAGAGCCCGTGTCCTCAGTTGCGGCCCCCTCCCCGGCGAACGACCAGCGCCGACGAGCCGCCTCCACCATCGGCCGCGGCATCCGAGCCCCCCCCCCCGCCCGAAGCACGGCCCCCCCCGCCGCCCGGACGACCACCCTGGCCACCATCACCGCCGCCGCCGCCACCGCCACCCTTGCCGCCCCCAGCCGCATGGCGGAACACGCAGGAGTCGCCCCACCTGCACGTTTGGGAGTCGCGATATTCGAAACACACTTTCGACCGGCGTTTGGAGTCCCCGCCCGCGGAACGGGAGTCCCCCCGCCGCCGCTTACCCCCACTCGATCCAGCAGAACCGCCACCACCCGCCGTCCCGAACATCCGGAGCGCAATGCCTCCGGACATGGAGAAGCCGCGGATGCCGTCGAAGCGAGGGACCGGCGGGGGGCCAAAGCTCTCGAACGACGCCGGCGGCACCGGCAAATTCTGCATCGGTAACATCCACAACATTACCGCATTGGCCCATTCACGAAAGTCGTCGTTGGGGAGGTCGGCGAAGGTCCCCCGCGACCCCCTTCCCTGGAAATCACCCATGTTCCGAAGGACTTGCATGCGCAACGTACCCCGCGCCGACAGCATGGCCTGTTCCATGGGCAGCAAGCGCGCCAGAGCTGCGGCGTTGTCCGCAGAGGTGGCAGAGAGCCCAAATTTTAACACACTAACTATCGACGCACACGTCAAGTCGAAATGGTCCGGGACCGACAGCTCACCCGAATTGCCCACGGGAAAGAAGTCGAGGACGTTGAGTCCGGACATGGTGCGCAGCTGCTGCAGGGTCTTGTCGGTGCCGGTTACAGTCCCTCCCAGCATCGTTTGCAGGGTCTCTTTGTTGGGAACGTCAATTCCCCGCATGCCACGCAGCGCCCACATCAAACGCCCCGCACGCCAAGCGGAAGCCGTGCTCTCGAATTCCGTTTTTGGCGAAGCGACGCCGGCGATCAGCGTCAGATCCCGGAGCGGCAGCGGCACCGAGACCCACACTGACCGCCACCGCGGCGTCCGCCGCGCCACCAGCATCCTGCGGGCCGACCACGTGCGAACCCGCCCCACCAGCTCGGTCGTTCAACAACTGTTGCAACGATTGCTCCAAAGCGGACACTTTGGAGACAAGATTCTCGTTATCTTGCTGCAGCCGCACCAGCTGCGACCCACCCGGCGCCTCCAACGCCGCACCGGCACCCCGGTTGTCCCCCTCGGCCCCGGCGGACGACCCACCGGGGCCCTCCACGGATAAACCAGCCATGCCGTCGGCCAGCCGTGCCTCAGCCGCGCTGACCGCCGCGGCGACGGCTTCAGCTGTTGCGTCCCGCTGCTGACGTTGAAGTTGCTGCGGCTGCTGCGTTTGCTGCTGCTGTTGCTGCTGCCATTGCGGTTGCGGCTGCGACTGCTGCTGTTGCGGCGGCGGCGGGCCCGACGGGTCCTGCTGTGCTGCCAACACCATGGCGGCAGCCGCGCCCGCCACCGCGGCAGAGGGAGGGGCGCCGCCGCCCCCGCTGCCGCCGCCGCCGTCGATGGAGGCATCCACCGACGTACGAATACCGTCGGCAGGCCCTTTTCCGAGATTCGGGTTCGAATCCATATCGCCCCGGAGACAGAAGGGAAAGCGAAAGAAACAACACACGTGCTCTCGCTCGAAACGTAAAGAAACGTCACGGCAGAAACAACCCTTGGCCACCACAAGCACACACACGTGCTCTCGCTCGCCCGGCAGAAACAACCCTTGGCCACCACAAGCACACACACGTGCTCTCGCTCGCCCCCGGTTAAACACGGCGAAGCGAGTATATAGAAACGTCACGGCAGAAACAACCCTTGGCCACCACAAGCACACACACGTGCTCTCGCTCGCCCCCGGTTAAACACGGCGAAGCGAGTATATACTGAAAACAGGAATCAACACGCTCGTCCGCTTCCTGCTTTCTGATTGGCCAACGGTTTATATCTGCCGCTTCTCACAAAACACAGATTTTCCTTACTTCGTCAGTCAATCTTTCGCATCCGCTCATGCACACACGAACATATGCCACAAGGTAAAACACCCCCTGGACCAATTTTTGCTAAGTGCGATTTCGCCACGACGAAGAGGATGTGTAAATGAAACGATATATTTTCGCAAAGCTCTCGACGAGACAGGCTCAACGCCACCGTTTTCGACGCTGTGACTTTTTCTGTTGTTGAGGAATCGAGATTTGAAAAGCGATCCAGGGGGTGTCTTATCTCGTGTAATTTTTGGCCCAAACAATCGTATAGAATCCTCGACGGATTCTCCATACGGATTCTTACTTTTGCTCACATGGATTGGCATTTCTCAGCACACACAAACCCCACAGCAGTCACCACTAGCTTCAAAGACGCCTACAGGTGTGGTGCGTACAGCCTTCAACTTCTGGTGACGATCCGACAATCAATCATGGAGGGAGAACTCTGTGGTGATGTGGTGAGAGGTCTGTCTGTCTCTTGGTCGAATCTGTGTGTGGCAAATCAGGGGGGTGGGAGTATGCCCGTCCAAAAAATCCGGCGGGCCAACTTTCGGGAGCCATAAGAGTCAGCCTAATTGTTGTTGTCTTCACATTAAAAACCGTTCCGATCTCTCTCTACCCAGTACCTTCTCTCTCTACCCAGTACCTTCGTATGTCCGTACTGATCCAACACTCGACGCAGTCGATTCCCGTGGTCACAGGTTAACTTACCCTAAAAAGGTACACTCAAATATACTGGCCCCGAGGGGTCCGCAAGTCAATAGAAATCAACGACAGATATTCTGGAATCCTCCACTCCCTCTTCGCGCTATGCGAGGTATCAACTGAGACTAGCAGTCACTATCTATCATGGGCCGGAGAGAAAGAGGTACACCCCCTTGGTTCAATCTTGGTACTTCACCGCGCAAGCAGAGACAAGGCCATCTGGCACAGAAAAAGAGAGAAAAAAGAGAGAAAAAAGAGAAAAAAGGAGAAAAAATAAAATGGAAACCGTAATAAGGAGAAGAGAAAATAAATGAAAATAAAATGAAAATGAAAAAGGGTCATAGACTGCGGTCCAGACTGCAGAGCAGGAGAACACAAGTTGATTGGCGGATTTCCCGCTGCCTCTTGATCGCGCAAAGAAATTTCGAGATTTTTTCTGGCGCTCGGCCCTTCTTGTAAGCGTGGATGACTTGCTGTGACCGTAAAACGGCAGCAACAAGAGAGCAGATCGGCAATGGGAGCGACTATACATTGGCGTGTGCCGACATAGAAACACGATACAAGTAGGGCTTACCTAGCTTCACTTCTGTTGAGTCCAAAGGCACGTCTACAAGCCTAGACTACGCCTGGAACAGAGGTCACAGGTGAGAGGCAAGCTCGTGTAATGGTGTACAGTAAGTAGTTCAGCCAGTACCTTCTCGCAAAGCTGCCTCGTCCCAACGAAGCTATCGGTGTTGACAGGGCACCACCACCACAGCAAATGTTGCTATTACCCCCTTGGAGCTTCCTGAGTGATCCTAACCAAGAGCGACTTCCTGGCTGGGTGTATTGCCGCCTTGCCCCACCGCATCACTTCCCTCGATAGAAGTCAGGATGCTGTTTGCACCTAACAACGCATGGTCCGTGCGTATGGTATGCATACAGAAGTATCACCGGAAAAAAATCAGCGTTGATTCACAATATGAATGGGTTATGCCGAGTGCCCCTTCCTCTGCAGCAGCTGTTCTGTCTCCACGCAGAAGCACGTGGGTAACGCACAGGTCCACACCGACCATAGGATGCGAAAGAGTAATGACCGCTGCGCCACCTCTCCTCCCTCTCCCCCCACATCCAACACAGCAAATTCCTCTGCACTACTGTTTACTGCTGTACACTATGCGTGACATGAGATTTATATGCTTATACCACGCCCCATGGACGGGGGGGTTCAAAGCTTACCACCGCCGAGAAGTAAGTGTGGAGAGGCGTCAGAAACTCTCAAACGTCTTGAACGTCCGATCCATTCTGCGTGTGGGTCGCACCGACGGACTGGAATGTGAGTACGGACATACGAAGGTACTGGGTAGAGAGAGATCGGAACGGTTTTTAATGTGAAGACAACAACAACAACAATTATAGTATTGACTGGGTATCCTGTTTGGCGGAAATATTTGTATGTGCCTTCCCCTCAGGGCACCTATCTAATGTATGGCCGTGAGATATGCAGTACAGCAGTGTATAGTTTTTTTTTTTTTCTATTGGGGTATGTATGAATAAACAAGGCTCCCCTTCGGGAGGTAGGTGGGCGTGCCTCGCGGGGGCGACGCAAGAGTACATGGCCACTGCTCTCATGGTTAGATCCTTGTATATCTCAACCTTCGGTAGTGCCACGGTTAGTTTCTGTCCGTAAAACTGCAGAATACCTCGCCGCAATCTGCGGGGAAACTTTTTTGTCGCCGTGCACGATGACTCTTCGCGCGGTTGCGGTGTCGTGTCGTTGCCATAGATCCTGCTTCTTCTCCTGCTGTGACAGACTGCTGCTTGCTGCTGTGATCTTCAGCGGCGTTCTTTTTGGCGGGAGTTTATCTATTTGTACGGTCACACGATATCTGGGAGATTTCTGCGCAGATTCTCTGCGAGCAGTCCGGGGAAAAATATTTCCTCTCGCGAAATACCCCGGCAGGTAAGGCAGGAAATCGGGAATATAAATGGAGCCGGCGTCGTTACCGTTGTCCGTGTTGTCTGCCGTGCAGCAATTTTGGAGTAGTGAGTCTCAAGAACACATACATACCATAGGGTAGGGGCGTCTTTGCCGCAAATCGCACTGCAGTAACCCGCTCCTCTTGCTGCCCCCCTCCCTCTTGTGTTTTGAACCGCGTTGTGTTAAAACAGCTAAAAAGGAAAGCGCTCATACAAAGTAGACTTCTTTCACCTTTCGTAGCTGAGTACAGTTCGTGCGTAGACCGTATTCCTCGGGGCTGGGATCAGTGTGGGCAAGGTGGGAGGGGCAGGGCGCTTACCTGGATCACGTGTCTCTCCCATGATGGTCTCCACTTCTCGTACGGTATCTGGCAGCAATGTAGCAGCTTGCTGACGGCCGTCGTGCCGAAGTCGACCGTCATTTACTCACCAACGGCCCACACAGTAATCACCCGTTCGCTCATGTTGACATGCATAGTGAGGCATGTGATAGACATGTTGCTAGCGGGTTGACGGGTGATATATGCACTTTAACGGGCTTTATTAACTTTCATCCACATTGGGGGTGTTTAATAAACACCGGTGCTTGTTGACAACGTTCGTGAGAACGTGTCACGAAGGGACAAGTTGAAGTTGTCCTCTTCTTCGTAGATGCGGCATATCCGCCGCCTCTTCGATCACTCTAGAGGGCAAACAGGGAAGTGTTCGATACTTCGATTCCTGAATATAGCCCCCAGACCCCTAGCGCCGTAACCATCGAACAGTCACGGCCCATTATAGTATTTTGTGTAGATTCTGCACGCAGCCGCCATAACATCCCCCCAGCACTGCGCGTATTAAGCGAAGATGCTAACGGAATGCCGGCTAGACGCCCAGAATCAAACACCTCCAAGCTGCTCTCGACCTTCCAAAGCTGCTCTTGATTCCATCCAGCTGCTCTTGAACTTATCTTCAATTTTTTTGTCCAGCTGCTCCTGAAAGGGTCCTTAACATCACTTGAGTCGTGACATCAAGCTCGTAGACCCTCATTGAGAAGATGACGCCTTGTAGAGGTCGGCCTTCGTCTTCCCTCTATTTACCTCGCGGCGACTAAGCTCCTCCCAATCTCCGTCCGGATATCGCACTTTCCAATACGGTTCCCTAAAGTCATAAACCATTCCCGTCTGCTCACTAACTTGCCCTCCTCCATCAGTGAACGCCTGTCTTACCTTGGTACCCACCGGGAAATCCTTTAGTGCTTGTTCACGAGAGGCTGCATCTCGGTCTTCTTTGCTCGGGTATTCAGGAGGTCTAGGTCGACACGTGTCATCATGATATTCTTCCCAGAGTGCGTGAAATACGTCTAACTGAAGAGAGGTAAAGCTATTGTAAGCCTCTTCCTCATTAATCCACTCTGACTCACGACCGTCCTGATACCGGCCACGATACTCCCAACACCAAACCCGATCGTTCTTCCATAAGACCCGGCGATCTAACAAGGTGAAGAGAGGGCAGGCAGTCACAGACACATCGGGTAAACCCAACTCCGCGCCCCAAGCCCAATGAGCAAACTCATCTTCAAAATCGTGGCGCAATTCTTTAGGGCGCAGGTGAAATAACTTAACACTTGCTCCAGAAACCACTCTTCTTCGGATTCGGCGCCCATTCAGTCGAACTCTAATGCTTTGTCCTAACCTAGTTACTTCGGTTACTATCCAAGGTGCAGTATAATGATCCTGGATCAGTTTAGGATGCAGGCCTTGCGAACTCAAAGAACTGTCAGCTTCCAAAACCATCACTAAATTCCCTTCTTTAACCCGATTACCAGCCGAGGCTCGTTGGATGGCCGCATTGGCGGTCCCTCTTTGTTTGTTTTTTTGAGCTTGTCGCTTTTCTAAGGCATTTCGAACCTCCACAAAAGATTGATGTTTCTCCGCGACGTAACTATCCATACCACCTCTAAATTCGGTTCCATCAATGTGTCGAGTCATCGAATCTAAAGGTGTACGGGGAGTGCGTCCAAACAAAATACTGAAAGGGGTTGGGTTCCCAGGTAACGTAGGATCTGGGGTCACCCTCTGGATCCAACAAGCGGGCAAAACATAATGATCCCATCGAAGGGGCCAAGATTGGCAAAGAATAGACAAAACTTCTTGAAACCATCCCCCCATCCGTTCTGCTGCTCCTTGACTTCGCGAGAAATCTGCAGGACCATGATCAAGCGTAACATTTAACCATTTGCATAAATGATTGACCACCGTAGCCGTAAATCCCCCCCCAGCATCACTTAGGATCGAAACAGGTACGCCAATAGTCAGCATTAACTCCAACAGTTTCTTGCTCACCTCTAGCGCCTCCTTCGAAGGTAAAGGATAACCGAAAATAAATTTACTAGCTCTGTCTACAACCACCAGCAAATACCGATTTCCTGCCGCCGATACCTGATGAAGATCCTGAATGTCCATCTCCAACACTTCCCAAGGATTCAAAAACCTAGCGGGAAGCATGTATACCTTCCTGCTCATGGCTCTTTTCCGCCGGCGACATCCACAAGATAGGACATACTCACGAACATCCCGTTTTAATGTCGCCCAACTAAATTTCGCCATGACAAGCAAAGTAGTTCGTGCTACCCCCGGATGTCCATAAGTAGTGTGGATCAACGACATAACTCTCGATACTAACGAACGAGGAATAGCTAGCGTAGGTTCCGCCCCTTTAGAATAATGCCATAATATGCCCTCATCGTCAGTGATAAAGTCTCCAATGGCTGTTCCTTCAGGTGATAGCTGTGACTTCAAGAAAGGATCAGCCCGTTGTTGATTCAAGATGAACTCAACATCCTTAAGTAACCGCAGGGTCTCGCTTACCAAAGAAGATTTGCATTCAACCGTATTCAACGGAGGGGAAATCGTGGGAGGTGCAGGTCTCGGTTGAGACGTGGGTTCCGGAAAGATTGGAGAAGATACAGGTTCTTGGGTGGTAGTCTCCCCCTTCTCCTCCTCTACTGCTGGTGAAGATTGAACAAACTCAGGCGCATGTTGAACACTCTCGACCACTCTCGTTCTCCTAGTAGCTCTCCGGGTTACGGCAGGGGTGACTTCTAAAGCGGCCAACCCTTCGGTAATATAATCTAACGAGTTCTCAAGTTCCCGGAAGAACCCTTGAAATTTCAAGCCCAAGAGAACCTCCCTCACATTAGGTGGAAGGGAATAGTTAGACAATATATTAGCGGCTGCTCCCCGGCTAAGAGCTCTCGGGATAACAAAATCACGTTTCGAAGTAAGAATCTGCTTAAAGTCCTCCAACTCTAACTCAACCGCTTCTTTGATATCACCAGAATCCGCTTTATGAGCTTGATAATCTTCAGGCAGAGGTATCGTCCCCATTATATGACCCCTTGAGATTGCCAGGGTGGGTTCCCCAAAAGAGAAAATGTGGCGTTCTCCTTTTTTCCTCTCTAAAAAGTAAGTTCCAGATTTGTTCAAGAACTCACCCAACGAAGGAGTCGCTCCACCCCCACCTCTCTCGACGATTTTTTTCCAAGCCTTCAACCTTTCTCTTGATCTAGGAAACCTTCCTCTCTTAACCAACGAAATGTAAGTTCTTCTCCGTCCCGATGGAATATTTACTTGAATAGCTCTCAAATCCACTGACTCCACATAGTATGCTTGAGACGCAATCGGGTATATTTCTTGTGTCCATGTTCTAGAAGCCATAAACGGACCTGCGCATTCAATTACTATTATCTCAGCTGTCGTCCTCAATAACGTGTCCATGATTAACCTGACTTGATTCATATCACATCCTTTTTCCACGTTGCATACAACTACCTCCGGGTGAACCTCTTGCAAAAGTTGAATGCACAGCGGTTCTCCTGGAAATGATCGTAACAATCTAGGACGTCCATCACCTGGATTAAATCTTGCACACTCTAAGCCTCTCCAGTCTGCTTCTATAGCAACCTTCACGTCTAGAATGCCTTCTGCGGCTAGGATATTACCTCCCCCCCCGCAGCAGAGCACGACCGCGACAGGTTGATATTCAAAGAGATGTGGCGGTGCTTGATATGACTCATCGAGCAACTGAGCATCTATCATATCTGTCTCCAACAGCGCCGCAATAGTTGTTGTATCCAACAACGACTGATCGTTTACTGATCCGTCCTGATACGAGATGTCTTCCACCCCTAAATCCTTCAATAAAATGCCATCCAAAACCGGACCCTGAGGACCCCTGAACGAAAGTTTCGTAGATGAATCATCCGGGAAATGGGCATCAATATCCTTAGTCGGCATGTCAAAACGTGGTAATCGAGACAGCGCATCAGGCAAATGATGACTCCGCCCTTCTCGCCACTGAACATCCGTGTCGTACTCCATCAAACGAAGAGCCCATCGATAGAGTTTTGGCGATAAGTGCTGGCTTTTGAATAACCATGTTAGTGCTGAACAATCAGTGACTAAGGTAAATCTTCGACCCCATAAATAGTGTCGAAAATGTTCAACTGCCCATAACACAGCTGCCGCTTCTCTTTCTGTTGGGGATCGACGGGAATCCGTCCGAGTCCACCGATGACTAGCAAAAGCGATGACGCGTTCAATACTATCTTGAATTTGGGATAAGGCAGCGCCACCCCCAACTTCGGAAGCATCGGTATACAACACAAACCTCTCATGCCAATTCGGTAGAACCAGAATGGGTGGTGAAGACAGACAGTGAATGAGCTGTGCGAGGGCTTCATCTTGGGCTGGTCCCCACGGAATAGCTAATTTACGTCCTCGCTTCGACGCAAACCGAGAGTCATTTCGCAAAATATCAGTGAGTGGAGCCACAATTTCGCTAAATTTAGGAACAAACCTTCGAAGGAACCCGGCCATCCCAATCAAAGCTCGTAACTCTTCAACATTAGATGCTGGTTTCAAACCTTGAATGGCTTCAATCTTAGAGGGCGAAGGCCGCAATCCCAAGCGATCTATAATCAGTCCCAAAAACTCCTGTTGAGAACAACACCACTTGCATTTTGCTAAGTTCAGGGAAAGACCCGCCTTTGACAACGCTTCCAAAACCGATCTCAGTAGCGGAAGATGTTCTTCAATCGTGTCTGTGTAAATCAAAATGTCGTCGAGCCAATTTCGCACCCCTCTCCCTTTCAAAGATCCGAGAGCCTTTGATACCAAAGAAGCGAAACATGCTGGCAACACTTTCAACCCAAACCCTGGTTGATTGAATTCCCACAATTGGCCATGTGCATCATGAAAAGCGGTTTTATATTTGTCCTTTTCTGCAATCGCGATTTGGTTGAATCCTGAAGCAAGGTCAATCGATGTTGTACAACCAACTCGTCCCATGTCGCTGTATATGGTTGTAATATCTCCCATAGAACCGCTGTTGGACACCAAACGTTGATTGAGAACACGGTAATCTTGGCACATGCGCAACGTCCCGTCTTTTTTTCGTACCAGAACCAAGCTTGCCGCCCATGGTGAGTTAGACCGCCGAATGACTCCTGCCTTTTGCAACTTGTCTACTCCAGTTTGAATCATCGTGACCTCCTCAGGTGACCATTTTCGTGGCTTGGATGCAAATGGGGTACCTGTTTCATCGATCAGAGGCAGTTCCATGGGGTCTCCCTTACACGGTTTGACTTTCTTTGGGTCTAAAGCAAACAAACCCTTGTCTCGATAATCTTGTAGTAAAGACATGAGCTCAGCTTTTATGCGAGGGGTCAGTTGGCCCATGTTTGCTTCAGATAAGTCAACCTGCTTCAGAGAAGAATCCACCTCAGCTGACTCATCCACTGCAGACCCTTTACTTACAGGAATATGTACACGCGAGACCTCCAACCGCGTCGCCTCTAGCAAAGACATACGTTCCACATCTGTTGCATTCATGGCATAAACTGTCGCTATAGCCCTACCTTTCTGAAGCTTTATCGGCGCATTTGTAACGTTGACTATCTTACTTCGTATTGGAGTGTAAGGGTACCACCACTGAACCCCTCGTGCTGTACCCAAACCCACCCCCAATTCGAGATCATATGCAGGAAGCGGAGAAATCAGCACCAATTGTCGATCTTGTGGTTGTGGACCTTTGACAAATGTGTTAATTTGAACGCTGACGAAACCTTCCACTAAGATATCGTCTCCATTGTACAATACCCATTGTAAGGTTCCATCATCTTCCCAAGCAGCGTTGCCAATCACCGGTATCTCAGTAGGGTTTTTAAGATAATGTGGTTCGTCTTCTTCCCCAGATGGTTTTACTGCCGCAAACTGGGTTTCATTGGCTAGGTCCCGTACTTCAAAACCATCACGAAACTTGAACTTACGAGGTTTTGCTCGCCAGCCCTTCCGCCGTTTTTGCCGATACTCCTGTGCTATTAATTTAGCATGTGACAAAAATGGAATCCATCGTGACCCGGGATTAGGCTTAAATCCACCCTCATCAGTGAAACTAAGGATGCTTTCCTGTTGTCGGAAGAAAGCCGCTCCAATAATCAAACCATAAGGTAGCTTATCGACCACTCTGACCGTGACAATATGAACCTGGTCCTCCGGAGGAAAGACCAGCGGCAAATCAGTAGAACCCAAAATTTTCATCGGCGGCACCTGACTGTTTGACGGATTGGCTGCTTTCAACAATCCGCGCCCTTTTTTATTCACAATATCTTGTCCATTACGAGCAGTCGTTTCCACGGATTTGATAAAGGCTGCTGACGCATAATTACCTCCGCCTGCACCAGTGTCTAACAGCACCACAATCGTCATTCGAAGATTAACTTTTGTGGGGTGCCACACGACTGCTTTTACCCACACTTGTTTGGTTCCTGCGCTCACTGCTGCCATCATGTCTACCTCTTTTTTGTCTCTTTCCGATTACACGCTGTGTTCCCCGGGGAAGGAGTCCCCAGGGCGCATCTTCAAGATGAGTTCCGTTCTGGAGTATCCAGTTGAGTCGAACTAGTGTCTGAGTCTGCGTAATCTGCTCCATACGCCCGTTGCATGTCAGTACAAGCATCCGCGGACGCCTGAACCGCGAATACTTGTTCCTTAGCGTAATATCCTAACGGAACGATTGAAGTGTCATGCGAGTATCGGCATCCCCGTCGGTTTTTTTGATGCGGGCAGTTGAGGCCTCGTGCGTGGTAAAAGCAGATCTTTCTAGCTTTTAAAGCTTTGAAAATAACTTCGTCGTCTTCGGAAGGGAGAGGGAGTTCCTCTTCCTCTTCATTCGGAGCCGATACAGTCGGGTCCACTACACGCCTCTGTTTACCGCTTGATGAAGTAGGACGCGACCTATTGACCGCTATGCGTGGTGCTTGTTCGACGGGGAGAGACGGAGGCCGAGCAGTCTGCGACCGTGCCTCTCCTCCTCGCGTGAAGGGAGTACCCGTTCTTCCAGGCACTGAAGCCGGACGATTAGCAAACGCAGCTAGCAACGTGGTAAATGTATCAACTGTATCAAGCTCCACCACATCCGAATTGGAATCATCTTCGTGCTGTTGGTCACCACCCCCCTTTTGCTCTTGAGAAAGAAGGTCTCGAAGCGCTCCAAGAAGTGCTGTTTTCGTCAAAGGTTTCTTCTTCGAGGGTGTATCATGATCATTGTCCAACAACCTCTTGTGGCTAATCAAATCCGTATTCGCTGCCAACGAAGAATTCCGCTGACGACGGATGCGCTCGTCCTGTGAGTAAAAGGTGGAACCTCTGTTTGTAAGGTCGCTGACAAACTGCGTGTGACTATGTTTAACAGTTTCCCCCCGATACATCATTGCCTGCGACAGTGGATTGGTGACATCAATCGGCATCGAGGACAAATAATCCTTGATGTGACGGACGGTAGACACCATGTGTGATTCTAACGACATAAAATCAACTTGTACCGGCAGAAAAAGGGCTCGAGTTCTGTCCATTAGTTGAATTAAAGCATCGTCCGGCATGAAACTCCAGTGCAGTTGGTATTCAGACGAATACGGTTTGTAGTGATCAACATTCGCCGCCCGATAGTGTAGTACTAGCCGTGCTGAAGCAGAGGCCCAAGCTTCATTTTTCTGCAGTTTGATAGCCGATAAAGCCTGAACAGCTGCCTGCCGTGCAACGGGTGTGGCGGCCAGTTCTGCTACCAGTAAACGTGTCCAGTCCGTAATTGTTACTTGCTCAAAAGGAACCATGAGTCTGCCTCCTGTGATCAAGTATGTGTTAATCAACGTACCCGGAATCATCATCGACCTGGTAGCTAAGCCTAAAGGTATAAGCTTGCTCAAACACTCCACTCTCAGCGATGTCAATGCATCTGCCACCGGACGCGTGTATCCATCCGTACAATGTTGATCAACCGGAAATGCCCATATTCCTCCATCCTCCACCTGCATTTTCCTCGACAACTCATCCACAAACGCTACCGCATCGTTGTGTGACGAAAGTTTGTGCGACTCTCCCGTAGACACACCGACAAAAGCTGTTTCATCACCCGGTCTCGGTTTCATGCTTTTAATAATCCTTTCCATAGACTGTCTAGCCGATTTTCGATTGTAACCGGGATCAACCATCGAAGCACCGCTAAACGGCATCCTATTCATGGCATGATCTTGTGACTGTATCGGGTGCATGTATGAACCAGACTGAGGTGGAGGCGCGAAAGCATGTCCTCCACTTACCATCTGAGTATGCGACGACGTTCCTTGAGACATCGTGTGTGGAAACGTGGAAGTGTTGATTGGTACTGAAGGACCATTCAGGCGCGCTTTGAATGGTGAATCTTGACGGTTCGTATACATGTTGAACAGCCCTTGTGGTTGGGCTGGATCTTGGAGAGGAACTGATGGAATCCTCGGGGGCGGAGGAGGCGGCTGTTGGCCATCACTCGCGTTGGTGGCCGCTGGCGGTAGCGGCGTCACCTGGATGGCGGCAGAAGGTCCACCAGTGTTCGTCGAACCCGTTGATGAGTCGACCGGAGGTGGTGCCGTAGATGATGCACCCCCCGAATCAGGAGTATTGCCAGAGAAACTGGACATCCTAAACACGTGCAAAAAAAAAAACATGATGTTATTATTGATATTTTTAATGAGTGTTCTACTCATCATCCAACTTATTCCACGTCTGTCTTCGCACATGACATGTTGTTACCGTAACTCGATAATAATGCCATCGTGAACCAACCCAAGCACAAAAAAAAATAGTATCCCTTTTCTACTTACTACCCCGATGTTCCAATTTTTCCTGTGTTACTACTACAGCAGGCGAACCCTAATCAAATTCTTCTGGCCACGTCACAGCTAGCGACGGACAATCCTCCCAAGATTCTTCCAACAAAGGAATAAATTTCTCAATATTGTCAACCCCCGACAGACAGTCCACAAACCTCCAGTACAATGCTTCAAATGCTTCCTGTTGCTCAACTGTCGCCTGTGGGTTCCCTTGAGGGAGCAACATAGAGGGGCTCTCTGCAGCTACCGACGGAGAAAAACCTTCTACTGACGACGTGCTCGAAACTATCTCAAGGGACGGCAAAGACAGTGGGCTCGGCAACAATAGAGTTTCCGACAATCCGTGCTCTTGTACAATCTGAAGATCTGGCATGTCATTGAAGAAATGGTCCGCCTCAACAGGGTGATCATCGTCATGATCCGACTCGAGTGCCGGATCGTCTGGAGAGACTGTAGTATCTTGGTGTAGCTGGAGTTCAAGATCGAGCAAGCTGGGACCATCTTGGGACGGCATCACGACCGCTACAGAGCTGTAAATATAAAAAAAACATAGATATAGCGCGAGGATACAAAGTGTTTTCGTCAAGTTCGTGTGTGTACTTACCTTGCATGCGCCACATCAAAAAGCTGCGCACCCCGCCAGCCAGATGAAACACAGAGTATTTTTCTTTTCAAGTTTCTCCCACATCACCGACATTACAGCGATATGTGGTCAATGCGACTACAGACCAGCGTACGGCGATGCCCACTCGCCACCATCACACTAAGCATCGAAGCAGTGACCTCAGCCTTCGCGTGCGATCCAAGGTAAAACCAGCAGTTAACATGATGGTGTACTATCAGTTGAAGGTCCACAGATTCCCGGGCATTCCCGGGCAATTACTGGTACAATTACCCGTCCAACGATGCCATTTGCTCATATCGTCCAACGTGAATACTCAGCCTAATCCCAACGGCCTGAGATTTTACTCACACTCATCCCCATGATATCGCTGTATGAGCCGTACGGTCCACCGCTCTTGTCAGCATGAACGGCGCCATTTCAACCCACCGGAGAAAAAAGATATCTATCCGACCGAAAAAATTTCTTGTATCTTGGATTGTGTGTGTATCGAATTCTCAACGGCTGTAACCTAGCGTGTGTTACTTCAACGGCTACTTCGTAGTAAAAGTTAACTTCAGTCCTACTGTAATCATGCTTGTACTAACCCACAGCTACCTTATTTGTCATTCGGGGCCAGATCGCCCTACCTGGAAGCCGGTAAGAAGAGCTGTTCACCAATGTCGTTCACGATGCTTGTACAACCATGTTATTCAATATGTATTTTCATTTTCAGCGCTCCCCACAATAAATCTACCGAACATTTTTCTGGTGGAGTTTTTGGCGGTGAAATGTTTGTGTATCTTGTGTTCAGCTAGACACTTCCTTCCTATATGTCACTCGTTCTGTCTTCTCGACGATACATCACTACCTCGTTACCCGTACAGTTTGGTCAGTTGACCTTGGCTACCTGTAACCTGCTCGCTTTCAACGATAGCTGATGATTGATGATCCATGGAAAGCTGCCCGGTATAACACGAAATTGTTTTTTGTTGTCTTCCGGCACTATTTTTGTATCCGCCGCTGTCGGAACCGACTCTAGTAGGCTCTCTTCTCTTCCTCCTCCTGACAGTCCGCGTTATCCCACTGATATAAGCTGCCCTGCTTTTGACCCCCTAGAAAGTCGCGCCATCACTCACTGGAGTTAGATCCAATCTCCCAAAAAGCGCGCGTTCGATCCCTCAATACATAAAATCACCGAGCCGATGGCTGATTTTTGTACCACCAGCACCGGGTCATCATGTGCTACGCATTCTCCGCGGCCTCACCATGCTAAAACAGCTAAAAAGGAAAGCGCTCATACAAAGTAGACTTCTCTCACCTTTCGTAGCTGAGTACAGTTCGTGCGTAGACCGTATTCCTCGGGGCTGGGATCAGTGTGGGCAAGGTGGGAGGGGCAGGGCGCTTACCTGGATCATGTGTCTCTCCCATGATGGTCTCCACTTCTCGTACGGTATCTGGCAGCAATGTAGCAGCTTGCTGACGGCCGTCGTGCCGAAGTCGACCGTCATTTACTCACCAACGGCCCACACGGTAATCACCCGTTCGCTCATGTTGACATGCATAGTGAGGCATGTGATAAACATGTTGCTAGCGGGTTGACGGGTGATATATGCACTTTAACGGGCTTTATTAACTTTCATCCACATTGGGGGTGTTTAATAAACACCGGTGCTTGTTGACAACGTTCGTGAGAACGTGTCACGAAGGGACAAGTTGAAGTTGTCCTCTTCTTCGTAGATGCGGCATATCCGCCGCCTCTTCGATCACTCTAGAGGGCAAACAGGGAAGTGTTCGATACTTCGATTCCTGAATATAGCCCCCAGACCCCTAGCGCCGTAACCATCGAACAGTCACGGCCCATTATAGTATTTTGTGTAGATTCTGCGCGCAGCCGCCATAACAGTTGCTCATGGTGTGCGGATCACGTGTGTGTGTGACTTGTGCAGCCTTTGTCAAATTATCCTTACTGACTCTAAGAATCGCCCCGAAACAAATCGCGTAGAAGCACATGCGTATTGCGTCCGGCATCGCGCTAGGGTACGAATGCGCTTGTAGCGTGCGATACCCAACCACGTTGTCGCTCCGATGCTGTTGTTTCACTGCTATGTACTCTCCTTTTCTTTGCACCAGTTGCTGTGTAGTGGGTGTGTACACAACAACCGCAGCAGCTGTGTGGGCGCCTGGCTGCTGGGCGCGCGGGCGCGGTGGCGCGGGGCAATAAAAAAGTTCTGTATTCAGTTTTCATCCCGTTCGAGGAGGCTTTTTTGGTTCGGAATCGCGACCCCTTGGAATAGAGCCAGTGCCAGCGACTTTTGAGCGGCCATCAGGCGCATCACCGATGTCTGGCGAGCCCGACACGCAACGAGTAATAATGTACCGACGGGTCCTCGGAGTGCCATGCAGAAGAAAGTGGAAGAAAATACGCTGTGCCGGCAGAGCAAGAAAACAAAACCACGCAAAAAAAGTGGACTTGGTAAATTACATAAACACATTTTGTTCAAGTTTGGGGACGCAGTATGTACCCGCTGTTTTCTTTTTATTTTGTTTGGGGTGTTGGCGCGTGTACTATGTTATCACGCTCGCGGCCTCTTGTCGAGATGTCTTGCACAAGGGAGTGACTCAAGTTCCTTGATTATTTAGAGAGTGAGACATCGGCAGGCAAGCAGAGCCTAGCGCGTCAAGCCCATCACACCTAATGCTGTATCTATCTGCGTACTCCCCCGGAGATCGCGGATATTCGGATCCTGCCGAGAGCACACACAAATAGCCCCCCTCCTCGGTACGAGATATGATATACGAGATCCTCCGTACGTATCGCCAGGTAGAACGGCAACAAATCTATAATCCATCCATCTGTCGTATCCTCAAATCATGGCAACTCCCGAATCATCAAATTTCAGGTTAGTGTTAAGGAGGACCCGATTCGCAGGGTATCCGTCGATTGACTTTTACCAGAATCGGTACACCTTCGCACATGGCGTCAGCTGGATACTGGTTCGAATCTCCTTGGGTGCACGTTTCTTCTCCTGACTTGGACATTTTCCCATGGACACCATGTGTGTCAGTCCTGAGAACACCTCTTGGAATCGATCCTATAAAGAACCTTGTGACACTTCCATCGAATTACCCGTCCTGGCCACAAGCGGTTCCCAGTTGAGGGTAAATTCTGTGGGTGGAGAGTGTTAAGGAGGACCCGATTCGCAGGGTATCCGTCGATTGACTTTTACCAGAATCGGTACACCTTCGCATTAGACACTGCTTTATAGAAACAGAATCTTGCAAATATATCTTTGGATCTTGACCCAAGATTTTCTCACAAGATATCGCCGCGAAGATTTGCAGTATCGCGATTTATGGGGGGAATATGTTGAATGCTAAAAAAGCGGCGTGTTGTTCCTCTCTTCTGCTTGAAGTTGATAAACACACAACGGCCACTTGGTGCACAGAATATGCCAAGGAACATGGTCAGTGCGGTGGTTGTCTTCAAGGGCCTGTTCCAAACCCTCGTTAGACAGGAAATTCTGCACTCTCCGCGGAGCCAGCTCACGGCGTTCCCAGAATCGTTCGGGAATTTGGGCGCTTTCCGATTACTGCAACCGCTCACCCGTTGTGTGCCGAACCCAGCTCCACCAGCTGTCCCGGCCGTCGTTCTCCCGGCAGAAATTGCTCCTGCCGGTGCATCATTGTTCTCCCTTCGATGCTCATAGCTCTGCTCCGTCTCGTCCTTCTCCCTAATCACCATCTCTTCCTCCGCCAAACTACGCCACAAAAAATGCGGCACGATGTACTCCTGTCCTGCTGTTGTGTTGCTTTATGTATAACTGGACCTCCTTGATGCGCGCTGGCTAAAACCGCCTACAGACACTGACCTTGTTTTCCAAATGCTTTCCCTGGATATCATTGGCGCGCCTACAGCTGTTGCTCTTGTATTCCAAACTCTATTCCCTGGATCTCCTTGTCGCGCGCGGACAAACACCGCCCGCTGCTGCTGCCCTTGTGTTCCGGTGTCAACCTCCCGAACCATCCCCCGGCTTGTCAGCTGACTCCACGATATCGTGTTGGGGGTGTCGGCGCGTGTATGTTTTCACGCTCGCGGGCTCTTGTCGAGAGCGTTTTGAACAAAGGAGTGACTTAAGTTACTTGATTGTTTAGAGAGTGAGACATGTGCAGGCAAGCAGAGCCTAGCGCGTCAAGTCCATCACACCCAATCATGTATCTATCTGCGTACTGTACCCCCCCCGGAGATCTCGGAGAATCTTATCCTGCCGAGGACACACACAAACATCTTTTCAACCATGCCACCGTGCACACACCCATGTAGCGTTGTGCGCCTTGAACTCTCACGGAGTACGGCATACCAGCAGCAGTATTGATCGCCCTCCGAAGAGATTCGAACCCGCGACCTGCAAGGTACACATTCAGAAGATATTTCCGACGTCGCTAATTATTGTGTAACAATTTGGCCCCTTACTGCTCAGGAGAGCTTCAAATCCGCAACATGCGGAGTACAGCAGGTTTTCTAAGGAAGCGAGCATATGGATGAAGCAAGTCTATAGTAATCTAGAGTTGGCAAAGTTGGGGTTAGGGGTCATGCGATTTCAGTCCCTGAAGCTGTTAGTCAGTTAGTTAGAGGGCTTACGAGATTGCCATCTGAACATCCGAACCACCGTGTACCGTGGCCAGAAAACAAGAATAGCGGTGAAACACGCCATCGACTTGTTACAGTATCAGCACCGAAAGTTCTTCAACTCCTCTGTAAGCTAGAGCAGTACGTACGATGCGATTGACGCCATCACGAACTTGCATACATTAGCGGCAACACGTTTTAGAGAGAGGTGGGTTTGGCTTTGTCCCGACCATGAAACGAATATAATAGTGGAGTATTTGGGCACGGGAGCTGAGTCGAGTTAATGAAAACTCGATTGATGTATTGGGAGAACGTTTTTGGCCTTTCGCGCGTCATTCCTGTTTTGGTGCAGTACCAAGCACCTGCTTCATTTAAAACTCAAGAGCAAAGAAAACGGATGACTGTTGGCCTAGGCCAATACACGATAGGACAGCTGGTGTCGCGATAGGATAGCTGGTATCGGGCAGGTGGGCTGCCGTTGTGGGGCAGCCAAATTTATTCCGAAAACAAGCAGCAAGCGAAAATGAGTACCTTTTCTTTCATGTTGATATGCACACGCGTAAGTAGTGAACGAACAGCGGACAAGGCGCGCTCGTCTCTGCCAAGAGCGCCCCCGGCCTACCCTACACTAGCTTCATAAAAAAAATGTCGGTCCTTCCAAGTCCTTCTCCTCATTTTGTGTCCCATTTTTTGCCCAATCAAAATGAGAGGAGGATAGGGAGAGGCATAAACACACTCTGTATCAACGGCAATAACAACCTCCAACCTACCACCGTTTCGAGGCGGAAGAACCACACAAATGGCGGGGAAGCCCAAAGGCTACGCGGCCAGTCTTAGTTTGTGGAACTGTTTTTTTTGTCTGTTCGTCAATTAGTCCGTGTTTGCTTGCGACGGCACCAGGGAGAAGGTAGAAAGGAGCACCGAAGAGGGCAGGGAAAAAGTCATCGAGAGTGCAGCAGCAGCAACCTCACGTATGTGTTGAGACGCATGCAACGCAACACAAACCGTCAGGGCAGGGCCCGAAAATTTGGGGGCCAGTGGTGGTGGCGGTGGTGCTATGACTGCGTGTGATGTTCCAAGAGGGAGCCTGTTCACCTCGGCCCAAATTTTATTCTTGGGGGGCTCTGGAGTCCTAAACATAAAATTTGCTCACGATTCATCCAATTCCGGGATCTTGTTTAGTCCATTTTATCGAGTTTCATTTAACTCTACGGGTTATTGTAACGACGTATGAGGATGTGAGGAATGGGCTTTCGCGCATACCCGTGGAGAGCATCCATCTCCGCCTTTCGCACACCTTGCCACCCCTCAGGCTTCCAACTGCTCCGTCCATTGGCTTGAGCTAGGCAACCGCTCCGTCGTCACATCTTGCCCCTCGACGTATCCCTGAATTTCTGCCTCGCTATTCCTTCCCCGCAGATTCCAATGTCGTCTGGGGATCGTGCCGCGCTGGTGGCCCTGTGTCGGTCTACCGGCGCGACTCGTTGGAACCACAACAATGTCTGGGACACGAATGCCGACCTCTCGGAATGGCACGGAGTGCAAGTCAACGACGATGGCCGTGTGGTGGAGCTAGATCTGAATAACAACAACCTCAAAGGTAGCTTGAGCCTCCTATGAAGTTTACTGAAGATGCCTGCCGGTCTCACTTGACGATGTGCCTGGCCTTCGCCCAGAGCCCATCGCCCCACGAGCGGTTTTAGTTTGGAAGGTGCTTGTTTAAGCATGTTGTGGTTGATGCGCAGGTGCTTGATTGTGTCCAACTATGTTTAAGCCGACAACGTAACTAAAGCGTCGTTATGTACACCAACGGTACACCGTCGTGATCGCCACTTCAAACGATGTGAAAGTATGCAGTTCATGTGTTTTTTGGACATCGCAACATGCTTTAGCCGCCAGCATCTAGTACGGCTCCAAATTGTCCCCGAATTTCCCCCGCGAGATGCCCCTGAGTTTGCCGGAAACGTTGCCGGAAACGTCCGAACGTTTCCACGCACTGGTATACAAGACTCGTGGCACATCGCACATACAAGATATTTTCCATGTGCATATCCTCGCACGCAGGTACGTGGTAAACTCTGTGATTCCTTTGCATGGTAGCAGCTAGGGGCGCCTTACCAAAAGGTGTAGCTTAGTCGCTCAAAGAAGAAATGGCAGAACGTCCCCGGAAAGGAATATGCCGTTCGACGCCAAAGTTGAACAATTTTTATGTGCGGTGTGTTGCGTGTGAGCACAATGTGTCTACTTGTATTTGCGGTGTGTGAGACGAGAATGCTGTACTTGACTGCATTCTTTCTGATATATATATGTTTCATGCTTTGCGTATGTCTCTTCATTTCCTCTGTTCTTGGCGCTAGTTTACATCAATATTTCGCTCATGTTTCTGGGTTCAACTCATGAGGTAGGATCGCGCAGGACGAATGCAAACCCTGGTCATTTTTTGTTTTCATCCGCCTATCCCAGCACGATCCTTGCATTCATTTCATTTAGCGAGGAGGGTATGCAATCCCGTCGCTCCTATTGTGTTTTACCTCGAATATATTATTTCCCCGGCGATATAGTATTGGGAAACCCTTTAAATTTTCTCTCCGCGGAGATTCGAACACGCGATCTAGAGAATCAAGAGTGGCGAAGTTTACCTCCGAACCACTGGGGCCACCGTGTTGTGTGGGGATATGACATGTGGAGCATGTAGGCCGTTTTTCGTCGAAGTCATTTTCCCGCGATGTGCGATTTGCAGTAAAACGTGAAACGAGCGGGCTACGGTAATTGGGCAACGCTCACAGCACGTTTCCCTCAAGAACAACGAAATACGCATCGGGGCCTACTGGACGTTCTGCTCCATGTCGTTTCTCGCGGGCAATTCTCACGTTCCGCGGCGGGGAAAATATCGCTTTCAATGAGGGTTGTCCTTATCGAGAACAATATGGTCCTCCCAAACGAACGTGAACGCCGATAAAAACGTCAATAATTGGTCCCATCGCCAGACGCTTGTGCAGGCTTCCTGAATCACTAAGGTACCCACCTGTCGGGGTCTCCCCCACCTGCTACAGGTTTGCTAACCCGCCCGTGGGGCAGCCAAGGGCAGCACCGAACTGCCCATGGGGAATGCCCACGGGAATGCCCACGGGCAAGTTTATGGGCTGCCCATGGGTACCCCATGGGTACCCTGTGGGCGCTTAGCCACACTGTCAGTGGGGGGGGGAATCGCACAACTGTTGCGGGGTTTGGGATGGTTGTTTCCAAAATCAAAACGACCAGCGAAAGCGTTCCCTCGTCCCCGCGAGCTTTCGCCTGTTTCTTAGGAAAGTTGGAAGTGCCCGGTCTCCTCGACATCTATCTGTCCGATGAGAGCGAGATTCAGGATGGGTTCGATTTACGATGTTTTTCGACATCGCATCGTCGACATGGTCGTTTGCTCACAGCACGAGAATGTTGAGACTTTCGTAACGGCGTCTAATGAATGGCAGAAAGTTGCGATGTTGACTATTTAATATTGAAACAAACGCAAGAACACCCGAAGCTGCACAGCAGATACGCAAGACCAGTCGGATGGCATCGCGAAAAACAGAAATCGTTGAATTTGCACGCGGCGGCAGTAGAGGCTGCTCAAACACACATTTCACGCGTCTACCTCCACACGCCTCCTTTGAAATCAAGAAAAAAAAACGCAACGTCATATATTCAAGTCAAAAGCGCCAAAAAATGGCTGGCGCTTAAACAAGGTCGGTGTTGAGGGTTACCTGGTCGGTTCTACGGTTATCAGTAGAGGGCATCATGAACAGGTGTCGTGCTTGCTGGCACGTTCAGGTTTGCTACTGGAGCTGAAATATCAAAGGTCGCAGCAGCCTCTGAAAGCAACCCGAAACCTGCGCCGGAACCAAGCGGGATCCAACACTTGTCACGGCCGTGTTCACCCCAACGGACCGTAGACCCCTGAACGAAGAGGTCATAAACAGTGGCTACAATAGTGGCATTAGCTATTCCTGTAAGCCTGCCGCTTAGGAGATGGGGGCCAGTGGCGGCGAGCACGGCTGTGACAAATGTTGGATTCCGCTTGGTTCCGGCAAAGATTTCGGGCTGTTTTCAGAGGCTACTGCGACCTTCGATATCTCACCTCAAGTAGCAAACCTGATCGCGCCAGCACGCACTACGCCTGTTTATGGTATCCTCTAGTAATGACAGTAGAACCGACCAGGTAACGTTGGCTGGAAGGTTGTTTTCTTTCTTGGTATTGGGATTTAAAAGGAGAAAAGAGCCTGCGTCCAAATTCTTTTTCTGTGATGCTTCGTCGTATCTAGCGGCTGTGGGTTGTTTACTTAACCTATATACTAACTGCGTGGAGCCTGAAGAGGCGTGCTACGCGAGGGGGTTAAAGGAACCAGCTAAGCGGTGCGAGAGACGTGGAACGTGCTAGAATCATGTGCGGCGCGGTAACGCGTGGAATGGCCGCATGGCATGTAGACGTTTTAACGTGGATCACCGGTCTGCCTTCGTCGGTTTCTTTCCTGTGCAGGGAGTATCCCTGAAGCGCTTGGAGCTCTCACGGAGCTCAAGGTCCTCGAATTGCGCGGCAACAAGCTCAAGGGTAAGAGGGGATAACGTGAGCAGAGCATAATAGCTCAGAAAGCTTGTCTTTCCCATGCCGTCGGAACGTCAACGGCGGCCTGCATAATTCGACGTAATGAATAAGTCAGCGTTTTCGATTGACCCGAAGCCTGGTGCTGTAGGACGAGCAAGGCTGACCCAGTTGACAGGCGTGAACAGATGGAGAGGTTGTTGCGTGACTTCTAGGTTGCTCTTTGGAGGCAAGCATGAGAGGACAGTGCACACCAGGTGCATGACAAACATGCACGCAACAGTCGCAAGTGTTCGTATTCCCTTGTGGTAGTGAAAGTTCATGTATTTCACTTGAGGACAGCAGACGAGATCGAGATTCTTGAGACATGGCTGGGGAAGATTGAGTGTACAACGCCAGCAAGCACTCCCAGATAGCCCCGTGAATAAACCATAAACCCGACCCGGGTTTCTATCAGTTCCCATCTCCGATGCCAGCGTACGCGGTCCCGTTGGTATATCCTAGTCTGGACAATGCACACTCGGCGTCCGTGGAAGAGCCACTTTTACTTCTCAAACACCACACCCATGGGTACTTCAGGGGGGGTAGCCTTGGCAATGATGACGTAATCCATCTAATGAACAAGGTTGGCCATAGCAGCTCGCTTCATTTGCTGAACATGCCTTCGCGGGCTCCATCCCGGCATGGCTGGGATCTCTTAAAAGAAGTTGCAACAGCTCTCCCTTTCTAGCAACCAGCTGATGTTTGAGCGGGATGAGTTCACTGGATCGTCGAATCCAGTTTGTCGATGGAGTCCCTGGCAGGGCATTAGCTACGATCGCAGAAAAACCACGTTCCATGTCTGCCATAATTTGTGTTTTGTGTAGTACAGAACGCACGCGCCCTTAAGAACCTCTAGTTTCAGCCGAGGCTGGGGCTCTTAGTTTCCTTGGTATATGCTGCGAATGGTCGCTATATCTTGTTTCAGTGTGGGGGGTTAACCGAGCTTACAAATGGTGCTCAATTCTTCAAATTTTGATTCTGTTGAGGCCCAATTCGTTAACTCCCGGGTGCTTGAGTGCGGGCGCGTTCTGTATTTGGGGTTGTGTGATACGCATGTATTCCGAGGTTGAGCATGAATCACGTTCGCACATGGGCTTTTCAAGCCCATCACAAGTCGGTGATTAGTCGAGACCAAATTTCCTCGTTCTCGTGCTTGTATCCGAAAGTGACGTTTCAGAGTGCGTCCAAGATTTCGGTTGTTGTGATTGGCGTTCGCGGGTCGTGGAATGTTGGGCGTTCAGCGTGGACCGGATTTCGTTGGTCCCAGTTTGATCGACAGCCCCGACCGCGGGACATTCCCCATGATGAAAAGGTTGCTTCCATTGTTTGAAGGCTGTTACATATAGGATGGGGCTTGCTCTCTGTTGTGTCTTTTGGCTGTGCGATTTGCTCAACCTTTAATTCTCTACTGTAGCAACTCGGAGCATTATCAGCCGGCTAGGCCAGGGCGTGACAGGCACCATCGCAGCGGTGTGGGCGATGCCGAAGGTGCTGGAATCATGTGCGACGTTTACGCGTGGGCGAGATTCATGTCTTGGAGAACGTTTCAACATGCATCACCGGTCTGACTTCGTTCGTTATTCCATTTCTGTTCAGGGCCTATTCCTGAAGCGCTGGGGGCTCTGAAGGGGCTGGAGGTCCTCGACTTGGCCGGCAACAAGCTCACGGGTGAGAGAAAGTAAACAAAGGAAAGCATGATTCTTGTCGCAGATTTGTCTCTCCCGTGCCCTACGAAGCGTCAAGGCCACCTACGCGTCTCGACCCAACGATTCACCACCTGCGTACTGTAGTAACGTCGTTTTTTCTTTCTCACATGTATTTTATTTTTTTCTATTTTCGCGCATATTTCTTCATCGTTTCTTGACACCAGTTTTTATTCATCTTTGGGTCATGCGTCTTGGTTTGTCCCACGAGCTTTGGCACGCAGAGAAGGAAGTTATACAATGGGCGTCTTCGTTATTATCCACCTATCCCACTGCGATCGCTTCCTCCCAGTCTTAACGCGGGGAGGAACCAGCAGTTCCGTCCCTCTGTTTGTGCTTTTCCTCGAATGCGTTGTTTCCCCGAGGATCTTGACAAATTTCTATTCGGAGAGATTCGAACGCGCGATCGAAAGAGCCAGGGCCATTGTATTTTGTTTGTGGGGAAAGAGCATGTGGAACATATAGGCCCGATATTATCGATACCACTTTTCTCGAGAAGTACGATTTGTGTCGCGGTGAAACCTGAAAGGAGCGGGCCCTGACTTATTTGGGAAACGCTCATTGTACGTTTCCCTCAAGAACAACAAAATACACATCGGGGCCTACTGGACGAGCTGCTCTATCTCGATTCTCGCGGGCAGTTTTGCCGCTCCGTGATGTGGAAAAAACGCTTCCGATGAGGGTGGACCTTATCGGGAAAAAGTATTTTTCTGCAAACAAAAAAAAAGCCCATGATGTGGCCCCATTGCCAGGAGCTTGTGCAGACTCAAGCACCCAGTCACGACACGTTTGTAGGGGTGGGTATGGTTTGTCCAAAATTTCAAAAGAACCGGCGAAAGAACACGTTGCCTCCCCGTCCCCGCAGCGAACTTTCGTCTGTTCTTGTAGTCGTTGGCGATTCTCCAAAGGCATTGCTGTGTTGTTAAGCCCGTTGGAATGGCTCCGGCTCCTCGACATGCATCTGGCTGGTGAGAGCAAGATTCAAAATGCATATTATATTTACGTTTTTTTCAGCATCGCGTCGCAGACATGGTCGTTTGCCTACGTAGTAGAAACAATTTGATGACCTTGATACTGGCGTTTGTCTCTGTCGCGTCTAGCGGCAGTGGGTTGTTTCATTAACCTGTTTTCTAGCACCTTGGAGCTTCAACCAGGTTAGCTATGCAAGGGGCTGAAAGGAATCAGCTAAGATGTGTGGGAGATGTCGAATGTGCTAGAATCATGTGCGGCGGTCACGCATGGATGAGGGGCATATCTTCGAGAACGTAGGCAAATGGACTACCGGTCTGACATCTTCGGTTCCATCTCTGCGCAGGGACTATCCCTGAAGCGCTTGGTGCTCTCACGAAGCTGGCGGTCCTCGAATTGTACAGCAACGAGCTCACGGGTAAGAGGGAATTGCCTGAGCAGAGCATGATTGTTTTCGAACATGTGTCTTTCCCACGCCGTTGGATGCCCCGGCCTGTACGGTCGGACGCAATGGAACACCAGCTACGCGATGGGGCATATCCTGAATGCTTGCGCAGGTTCCATGCCTACGTGGCTGGGATCTCTAGTCAAATTGCGACAGCTTTTGCTGCAAAACAACCAGCTGGTCAGAGATAATGAGTAAAACGGATCGCCGAATCCATTTGGTTCGACGAGGGTCCTGGCAGGACATGGACGAGGACCACAGGACGGTCACCATCCATGTCTGCCACAATTGCACATGCCGGAATATGAGAGGTCGAATGACATATATTCATGCCAACATTGGGCATTTGTGTGCATCACACTATAGGCAATCGACCTACGGAGTCGATCACCCGATCCGTGAATGGCCAAGACGAAACGTGTTCCCTAGCGCGACCGCGAGAGGGTTTGAAACAAGAAATCGCGATACGACCCTGTTCTCGTGTTGTTCACGTCACTGCGATATCAACTATGCCCAGGACATTTCCTATCTCATGAAACGGGGCTTCCATGGTTTTAAACGTTATAACCTGCATGAGGGCGCTTGCTCTTTGTTGTGTAAGGCAGCTGTGCGATTTGCGTAAACCTATCGATTTGCAATTCGAAGTCCCAGTAAAGCTGACTAGACCAGGGCGTGACAAGCGCCATCTTTTGATCTTGGAGGTGTCGAATGTGCTACGATCATGTCTGGCGCTGACGCCTGGGTAAGACTATGTCTTGGAAAACGTTTGAGCGTCGTTCAACGGTGCTGCCTTTTCTGTGCAGGGCCTATCCCTGAAGCGTTTCGAGCTCTCGAGGAGCTAACCATTCTTGGTTTGAACGGCAACAAGTTCACGGGTGAGGGAACATGGCTGACCAGAGCATGGTTGTTTAGAATGTGTATCTTCCCCATGCCATAGGAAGTGTCGGCGGCAGCCAGCACGGTTCGATGCAATGAATGCGCCAGCTTTGTTGATTGACCCGAAGCCTAAACAGTGCTGTAGGACGAGCAAGGCTGACTTGTTGACAGGCGTGAACAGATCGAGAGGTTGTACAGTCACTTGTTAGGTTGCCATTTAGAGACAGGACAGAGGGGAGAGCGAGCACGAGGTGCATGACAAACATGCACACAACGGTCGCAAGAATTTCACCGTCGGAGAGACGCAGTCGGAATACTCCACAAATGGCCGGAGATACATCAGAGGATGTCTCGAAGGTCTGCGGCCGTGGAACGGTCACTTTCATTTCTCAAACGAAACACCTACATGGGTTCTACAATAGTAGCCTTCGTAGGGATGCCATTGTCCATTTCCCGAACAAACTTCACCATAACAGAATGTTTCATCTGCTGATCGCCTGCGCAGGTTCAATCCCGGAATGGCTGGGATCTCTGAAGAAATTGCGACTACTTGGGCTCAGGCGCAACCAGCTGACTGGTGAGAGGGCAACGAGTCAAAGGGATCGTCGAATTCAGTTGGTTCGACACCGGCCCTGGCGAGACATGTACTACGATCGCAGAAAGGCTACTTTCCACGTCCGCCGACATTTGTGTTTCCTGTAGCATTCGGGTTGTGCCATACGAGCGCATACCGAGGTTGAGAATATATCACATTGGCAATTCAACGTTTCAAGTTTAATACGGAGTCGGTCATTGGCTATCGTCAATTTCATCCCTAGGGCCACTGCTTGGGCTTTCAAACGATATGGTTCGATTATCACCCTCGTTCTCGTGGTCGTAACCGAAAGTGACGTATCAACTGCGTCCAACATTTTGATTATTCGTGGGAGGTGTAATGATCGGCGTTCAGCATGGAAAGAGAGTGTGTTGGTTCCAGTTTGATCGACAGCCCCGCCCGCGGGACATTTCCTATACTGAAAATGTCGCTTCCATCCCTACATGGCTGGAATCTCTAGTCAAATTGCGGCAGCTTTAACTACAAAGCAACCAGCTGGTCGGTGAGAGACAATATGTCAAATGGATCGTCGAATCCATTTGGGTTGACAACGGCCATCGCAAGACGTGGAATACAACCACAGAACGGCCACATCCCATTTCTGCCACAATAGTTCGTGTTGGATTATTGGCGCTTCTGCAAAGTATTCGTACCCAGGTTGAGCACGCTAAGGTTGCCAGTTCGACCCTGTGAAGTCTACCGTCAGATCCGTGACTGGCCAAGACCAAACTTTACCCCTAGCGCCACCGCGAGGGCTTTGGAACATGGCGATTTCACTCCATTCCTCTTTCGTAACGGTTACCTGCGATACCAACCGTGTGCAGAATTGTGACTGCTGCACTCGGCATTCGTTCATGGTGGACAAAGTAAGGGGCTCTTCAGCATGAACAAGGTGTAATGGTCACAGTTTCATCAACAATGCCCTAGGCGGGCGATTTCCCGTGTCGGAAGGGTCGTTATGACCTGTATGATGGCGTTTGCTCTTTTGTTGTGTCAAGCGGCCGTGCGATTTCGTAAACCTATCCTTGAGCAACTCGGAGTCCATGTCAGGCTAGCGAGACCAGGGCGTGACAGACGCTAGCTTTTGGTGTGAGAGGTGTCGAATGTGCGACAAACATTTGCGGCGCTTACGCGTGGACTACAGAGCTCATGATTTGGGAGAACAATAGAATATCAACTGGCTTGGTCCGCTCGTCCCTTGTCTGTGCAGGGCCTATCCCTGAAGCGCTTGGAGCTCTCAAGGAGCTAACGCATCTTTGGTTAGACGACAACAAGCTCACGGGTGAGAGGGGATAAGACAAGGAGAGGAAGGCTGTTTTTGACGACGTGTATCACCCACGCTGTAGCAGACACCGACTGCGCTTGTGAACGCAATGATTGCTGAAGCTGCGCGATCCCCACTTTGTCTTGTGCTCAAATGCTTGTTTCGGTTGCATTCATACATAGCTAGGATCTCTAAGCAAGTTGCAAGGGCACTTTAGCTCAGTGCCAACCAAAAAAATGATATCCAGTTTATTCGACGATGTCCCCGGTAGGACATATGCTACGATCACGGAATGCTACTATTCGATGTCTGCCGCTGATTTGTTCGCTGAAGTATGCGGGATTGTACAAATGCTTTAATGCCAAGTGGAGCCGTGTATCAGGGTGGCAAACGGTCCCTCCGAAGCAAGCACCTGGCCTATGATTGGCCATGATGGCTGTATTCCCCGAGTATGCAGAAATGGGCAAATGGAGACCGTTCCATTCCACGAAGTAGAAGTATCCGTCTGTCGGTTCGGTGAACTTATATCAGCTACAGTACACGTCCGTTAAAAGGCACACAAAATCATGTACGGAAAATACGTTCATCTTCACCAGCATAGGCAGGGCTAACCGCGTGAACAGGGTTTCAAGAAATGATCACAGACAACTTGTTGATGGTGTATTCAGCCTTTGCTTTTCCGGTACCAGTTGTGCACGACTTTATCTACATGAATTGTAGCGCTTGGATGTACACTGCAACTTCATTGCGACCAAGTACTTATGCTGAAACCTGGCGACAAGTAGGTCCAAACCTGTCTAAGCAGTAGTTGCTTACAAACAATTGGTTGGTGACAACCAGTAGTTGCTTGCCTTGCAGCAGAACTGTGAGTGACAAACAATGAGTAACTTGTTGATCTTTTAGACTGTTGCGTTACAAGACCAAATTTACACGTTTGTTTGCGCGTTACGCGAAACGTGGTCTGTATTGGCCTTCCGGTGCCATGCGACCGCTCCTTGTTGGATGTCGCTTGGGATATTAAAATTTAAGCACACGTTCCCAAGCAGCTAGGTAATTTGGAAATCCTTCTTCAGCTTCATGTTGAAAGCAATCACCTACCGTATAAGACACACAAGAACATACCCCGGGAACTCTAGCGATTACTTAGCCATCAACGGGGGTAATTTTCTTCGCGGGGGGGAGTGTTAGATTGTCAATGCACCGGGTGATGAAGTGCTGCCGTGGGAACCATCAAGGGGGTGTAAGGCCCCTGCCATACATTTTCAAGGATCGGAACGAAATGTGGTGACAAAGGGATGTGATACCCACAGGATGTGATAACCAGGGTGTGCAACCATCAGGGGTGTGATATTCAGGGGGGGTGATACCACTGCCGCACATTTGATCGAAGGGGTGGGGTAAGATGGGGTGGATAGCATTGCCTGCTGCCACACGTCTAAAGGCGGGGTATTGAGGGAGTGTGGTACCACTCGAGAATTACCTACTGTACCTGTGCTACTGAGCGGGGATGGTAACGGGGGAGGTGATACACCCCTCGGTCACATGATCCCGGCGAATGTATTGCCATGCAACGAAACATGATCCATCCACCACTACCCCATGGCACAACAGAGAATATGCGAACAAGGCTCTCGTTTCAAGCTTCAATGCCGTTTGAGACCTCCGTCCGGGCGGTTCCGCTATTTTTAGAGTATATCGAATCTCAGCACACGCCTTGCTGTGCGTTTTGCACCAACTCCCCAAGGGTAGATAAATCACCACCTCCTTTGCCTAAAAAGGACGCACGTGTTTTGTCCCACGGAATGTCGGGAAACCTTCTGTTCAGTCTTTCCAGTACGTTTGCCCCGTTGGAGAGTGTCATACTACTGGAGACTGCTGATCTCCACCACACGCACTATACCGACTGTACCAATACATGCGTTCTTCCCCGAGCACTCTCCGGCCTACCGTGGACACGCGGAACAGGTTTAGAATAGCTAGGTTTACGTTAACCCTAACCCTCTGCAAATGTACTGATGCTGCGGAGAAGCGAGCCCAGTCCAGCATTGTCCCTTGTCTGGGAGATGTTGGCCTTGCATGTCCTGGGTGAAAGTTTGCAGATAACGCGATCCTTCAGCGTACCTCTTGCAACCGTCACCAGGCTCTCTTACACGCACGGATATAGCATTAGGTTTGCTACGTACGGATTTCAGTCCTCGATTGCAGAGAAAGCTGTCTATGCGGTGATTGTTACAAAAAATGTTTACCTCTTCTTGTTCTGACCACCAAAACGCTGATTATGCAGGAGTCATCCCGACGGAGCTGGGAAACTTGCGTGCTCTTTCGGAATTTGAGTTTGGAAGCACAGGGTTAAAGGCCTTCTTGCGCCGTGGCAACAGGCTTACCGGTGAGTACAAAGTATGGAGAAACACACACATGAACGAATCGGTAACGTCAACGGTGATGCCGAGCACAAAACGGTGTGGCACACCGCCTTTTACACGTGTTCTGAAGAACGCATCGAACAACTAAAATATCGGATCAGTTTTCTTGAGTCAAGCTCAGTAGGTAGCGATGCCCCGTCACCTCCGGTTCTCAGACCGCACGAACAGTGCCCATCATAGTAGGGATAGGACCCTCATCGTACGATTGAGTACAAAGTACTTCTACTGGAGTCGACCGAATGTGGTACGGATTCCACCAAGATTGGTACTGAGACATATTCTTACTTTCCCACAGGCAAGTACACTAAATATACGCAGGCCCTTACCCGTGTCCGAGCATCTCAGCGTTGGTTCTATCCTATCCTTGGGGGATTCAGGTTCGCATCATACATTTTTTTGTGGCAATGGCCGTGTCAACCACGTCGGCGAAAGCTCGAAAGGAAGTTGACCCAACAACGGCAACTTTCAGTCCAAGTTGGGAACTTCTTAACCTCCCGATTATCTCATTGTATCGTTGCTACAACTGGGTGCTATGTGGTCGCAGTCCTCAGGAACGGCCTCAGTATCACAAACTGCGACTTCACCAATTACACTCGCCCGCTGCGCGCTCACAACTTCATCGTGTTCCACACCAATACCGTTATCACCTGCCAGCACTGATATCGCCGATTCTTTTGTTCATGCTTGTTAGCCGCCCACTTGGGCATGTGTCGAATGACCCTGACAACTACAGAACCATGTGTCCGTCGGCTCCGGCAGAGTGCATTGTTTGCCGCATGAGGTGCCCTACGTTTGGGACTAGACAGACTTTTGTCGACCCTGCCCCCTGTTGGTTTTTGTAGGAAGGGGGGTTTATATCCAACAGAGATCTGATGAATCGTTCGTAGCGTAACCAAGGTTATTTGGGGAAGGCATTGTTGTTGTTGTTGTTGTTGCTGTCTTCACATTCAAAAACCGTTCCGGTCTCCGCTCAGTACCTTCTACTGTCCGTCGGTACTGGTCCAACTGACGCGGACGCTTTTCGTGGTCGCAAGCCAACTGCCCCCTAAGGGAGGTACACCTTCTAAAAACCAAATATGGACACCAGAAACAATTCCTTCAAGGCGCGATTTGTTGTCTACCCAACCATAAAGGAAGAACAAAAAAGACTACGGGAAAAAGGCAATAACCAGGATACAGACGATCGACCCCGGCCAAAAAGGGATGAAGAGCGAGAGACAACGAAAGAGAGAAAAGAAAGAGACAAAAGAAAGATAACGGAAACAAAAGGGAAGAGAGACAGGTCCCCTCCGACGCTCCAATCTACCGGAACAACAACGAAAAAGCAACTACAAACGTGACACCAAACAAACAGATGACTGACTTCTTGCGACACAACATCACTTCGGGGGCAATGCGAGAGGGGGGGGGTCGCTACTCAACGCAAAAAACAAATATATATGGGGATACGTCCGGCTGGTATTCCAGCTATCTTCTCCATCGTCGACATCCGTCCGGCACACTTCGCTCTATCCCTTCAACCATCTACGTCCTTCTCTCTTCGGCTGCAGTGGTCTCTTCTGTCTTTCGATGTTTCGCCCCCCCTGTTCCTTATTTAGCTTCTCTTGCCCCTTGTGCCATTTGACTATGAACTTCTCCTCTCCCTCCATCGCCCCTTTATGCCACGGCAGCTCTCTCTCCACCTTCGCTGCGATAGGCCAGCAGCCACGCGGTATTCCGAATATCTTCAGGTCGTCAGCCGTGGATTCGGCATTGGCACCGAACTCTGCGAAGTCATCCTTCAGGCATACTTTTACACCCAATTATTTTCCGGACAGCACTGTCCGCATCCTTCCCCCCCACTACATCTCCGAATAGTAATCGCTTCGGGAGTCGCCCGTCCGCTTGTTGTCTGGCCAATGCTCCAGCAAACAGTAGTCGCCGTTGTCGAACAGTAGCCTCCACGCTTTGACATCCGACCTTTTTGAGGGCTTGGGCGTACAACATTGGCTTGCGAGTTCCCTCTTTCAATAAAGGCAGATCTGATACAGTGATTCCCGACTCGTGCGCCACCCATACGACCGTAGTTTCACCCGGAATAAAATCTGCTTACAGTCTTCTCTTGACCCTATTTTCCTGCAAAAGGAGGACCGGCGTATGGCGAGGGACTTGATTCGTGGAGGGAAAGATTGGCGCCCAAACATAAGACGAAACTGCAGATATTCCGGGGTGACCGGATGGAGAAGGACGCTCCCGTGCCGCCAGGCTCCCGCAACGGAAGGCATGAGGCTGTGGGGGAACGGGTCCGTTCTCCGGAACATGCTTCCTTGTCCCCAGAGAAGGCCGAAGAAGCGGACCGAGTGTTTAAAGCGCAGCTGTCGTCCTCTGCAGGTTTAGATTCTCTCATCAGGGAGAACCCTGGAGCCCTGGAGGACATCCAACGGGTCATCGAAGCATCCGTCGCTGGGAGCGTTTCTGTGGACAACGAGCTCAGTGACATGCAGAGTCGCCGAAAGCTCGGGACGTTGGTGACCATGTCAACGGCGCTAGGCGAGGTCGTGGTGAGTCCTATGCACGATACGATTCGCTCAGCATGGAGCAGCCATGGCTTGAATAGTGTTAAGATGAGAAATCGATGTCGAAAATGGAATGTGGTAAATCGACTGATAGCGCATCACGCAATGCTCTCTCCGTGCACAGCTGAAGCACACCGAGGACATGGACGTCAAGCGGGAGGAGCTGACCTTGCCTCCGTTCTCCAAAGCATACTACACCGCGGTCAGAACCGGAATATGCAACGCGTACCTCGCTGCCAGCGTCATTGACAGTGACTGGGTGTCCACGAGCAAGACCGGTGGCATGGGCAAGGTGCGTGCCGCGATAGGACCAGAGTCTGTGGACTCATGTAATATGCACTGTATCGCAGTGTACATGGAATGCTCTCTCCCAGTCATTTGAAGCCTAGTCTCTTTTGTTTCCTACCATCAGGCAGGAGCGGCCTTGAAGGTGATGTCTAGAGCAATTCCCGTGGTGGGTGGACCGACCGGACTAGCAGGCAAAGCAATGAAGTCCGGTGACCACTATCTCCAAACTCGGCGATTGGTAAAGGTGAGGCTGTTGTGACGTCCATGCTCCTGGGGTTGACGTGTGCGGTGCGTTAGACGCTCCTCGTATACCCAGGCTCTCAAAACATGAACGACACACCTACTTCCACATTGGATGGTTGACAGATCACGGCCATGGCTCATGACGCGATCGAGTGCTGCTCTCTGGCGAGAAGGTTGGCCCTACAACTAGCGGGTGGTCTCAGAAACGACGCCAACGCCGGGGCCAATGAGGTTGACCACATTCGTGCGGACATCACGGCGGGCATGAATGGTGAGGTGGAAAAAAGGACAGCAGCTGCATATGGTTGGTTCGGCTGAATTGTGCACTTGGTTTTGTTCTTGGCGGCACGGCGCAGACGCATGCTGCATGTTGAGATGCCTCTGTCCGTCCAAATATTCAGTCGTGTGTGGACTCTCCTCTTAATCGTTGGGTTGGAGGACATATCTTAGGTCACGTCGCGTATATGTAGTTGTTTCTACGCATCGCCAGCAAAAGCGAAATCGCACTGCCTCAAGCGAAGACGGTTGGAAACCATCCCCGGACCACCCCTCTAACCTTCATTACTGACTGCTGTGGATACGATAATGGTTTCGTGTACCTCAGGCGGATCTGGATCTGGCCAAGGCCCTAATAGTTTGCCCGCTATCATGAGCGAAGGCGACGTCTTTGAGTATGTGCTGAAGGAGGTGGCCAGCTGCGGACACAACGATCATGTAAGTCCATGGAACACCACCTACCAAAATAGGTATGGACGCGTTTGGCCGTTGTGCGACCATGCCGTCGTCCACCCTGAGGATGTTTCAACTCTTCCTGAATTGAGGACGATACCGCGCCAATCATCGTTTGACTATGATCCCCTTTCCTTTCTTTAGGGCGGGAAACGGCTTGGCAAGAAGCACCTTCGTAAGCTCTTGAAAGCTGTTCAGCGAGGTTGCCTTGACGGTCTAAGCTGCACCGAACAAAAGGCAAGGACTCGCATGTCTTCCAGGCAACAGGTGTACGTTATCTGTGGGGGTGCATTTTGCCTTGCGGACTCTTGGCCCGTCCGGTAGCTATTGCGGCTGACGCATATTGCCCAGTGAGGGTCTGCAAAGGACAAGAACAGTGCCACCAAGCTCTGTAGAGGCCTTGTCTATTCTCGCGGAATCACCTTTCGGTCCAGATAGTGTAGTTTTATGAGAGGGAAGCGCCTCCATTTCGCCATTTCCCGAGAAACGTGTGCCACCCTCGTTTTATCTTGGACATCGTGTTTTTGTTTCGTTCACGCTGCAAGCAGATGGCGGTTCTTCTACTCGAGATTCTTCCCGAAGCTGACATTAGACACGCTGCAACGTCGAGCTTGCTGAAGGAAGTGATCGTCAAATCTCTTCCGGTTGTGGGGGCAGCCCACGACAGCGGGTCGCCCTCAATGGCAGACTTTGCCGCCTTGCAAGCAGCGGTGGAAGAACTCAAGTCCGACAACAAACAGCTCCGAGACAAGGTGAACAAAGTCGTCGATGCAGCACGCATTGGAGGTGCCGCGAAAGTGCGCGCGAACACGCAGATATGCGCTCGATTCGTAGACCGCACAGGCATTCCACACGAAAGGTCGACACTGCCTACAGAAGTGCTTGTAGGATGATCTCTTCGAAAGCATTTTCCTGCACGTGTCTGTCGGATGTTGGCACTCTGCAATCATTCTTTGAATTTCTACCACGTATCTGTGCGTTCGCCCACGCTTCGTTCAGTACTACCGTACGGGCGAAGAAACATTTCATGACCATAAAACTTTACCTACGTTGCAAGCTTTCTGCTGTGCGATATGGCGAGTCAAGTGTCTTGGAAACCACCCTCTACTCCCGAGTATGTTCCACAGGCATCATGCTCCCTTGCCGTATCTTGCTATTGCTATTGTAGGTGGCAGCGATAGAGAAGCGAGTACCAGACGGTGACTGCGAACCCAGCGACAGAGTGAATGCCGGTAAGCGCAGTTGTGACGAAACTCAGGTAGTCTCCCAGAGCCGGGGAGGTGGTGATAATGGTCAGCTCGGTTTTCTTCCAAACCGCGTGTGGAATTCTCATCCTACGAAGTAGGGTTGGGGAAGCCACATGTGTTTCGTTCCTTTCTGCTTGGGACAAATAAATTCAACACGTCCTTGAACATTGTTTTTTCCCCTTGTCGTACTCGTCGTACTTGTTTCCCGTGGTGGATGACCGCTGTTTGTAGGAGGAGGACAGGTTCTCCAGAAGAAGCTCGAGATCAAGGAGGACCTGGAGACATTTTGGCAGCGAAAGGAGAATGCAGGTGCATACATGTTGATGCAGCTGGGTGCTAAATTGAACTGCCGTTAGAACTACCCCCACCCTAGCGAAGGAGGACCTGTGGGTTGATCGTTGGTACACCCATGCGGTCTGGTGGTTGTGTTTGAAGCTTCTCTCGGAGGCTACCCGATGTTGTTGTTCTTTCTTGGAACACACGAGCAGTCCGAGTAGGGTGTGGGGAAGGTGATTGAACAAGGAGGGCTGCCCCAACAGGGTCCTATGCAACAGAACCGGTTGCGAGGAAGTCGGGTGCCCCAAATTGTCGGGCCACACTTGGTCGTGCCTCGCGCTTGGGTTTGGGCTCATCGAAAAGGCTTGTCCCGATTATTTATGTCGCTGTTCCTTTGGAGAACAACGTGGAATGTTCGTGTTTCTTGGGTATGGCGCCGATTTCTCTTGCCCCACTTCGCCGTTCCCGCTTCCCCTCAGCCTCTGCTGGAGATCAGGGGATTCTCACCCCCGCTGAACACCAAGCGGAAACACGAGACACTCGAGCTCGTGTGAACGATGTCGACGATCGGGTGGACTTTCTGGAGGAACAACTTGCTGCCCTCGAGCAACTGCAAGCAGGCAAGACTAAACACGAAGCTTGGTACCCCAACGATGTGTACACTAAGAACACCAGCCGTACTCGTGTATGCAGCTGCACACCGCACGCCGACACTATCGCCAATCGCCAACTTCGTCATGCCCAATGAACTGTCTTCGTTATCGACCGTGCGCAGAGAACAAAAAGGGTTTCTCACAACGCGGGCGCCACCATCGCTGACGTGTGATTCGACAACTACCGAAGCTTGGCATGGCTAAGAGTGGCCACGAAGGGGCCCCTAGCCAGTGATCATCCCCCGAATAGAGTTGGTTTCATCGACATACAGGAGGAGACACTTCAGTGAGACGTCTCTTGTGTGTGTCACGTGCGCATGGAGTAGAGTTGTGGTGGTACTGCTGTACGTTTTGGCATGCCTTTCGGTGATGTGGATGCGAGGGTCGGCCGAGCGCACAAGTGATCGAAGTCAGTGTGGAACAAGATGACCCAAGGCCTTCCCAAATGAGAGTTTCGATATTCCAACACAACAGACACCAATCCTGACGTCCGATGCAGGGTAAACTTGACGCGACCAACGGAATGTGGATAGATGACCTGACCAATAATCCTTTTGCGCACGCTACAGAACGGCATACATGTATTTTCGTAAGCTTGGAGTTACAACATTCCGGCTCGAGATGAAAGAGAAGCTTAATAGAGCTTACTCACAAGAACATTCACGTTGTAAGGGAAGCATCCCCTAATGAAGTCTAACTAAGTAGAGTCAGTCGCTTCTGTTGCTACCCTGCAACGCAGAGTTAGTCGGAAACGACCTCAGGGACGAAATCGAGGTTCTCATACATGTGTGGTGGTGCTCTTTGTTTACGTACGTGTGGGGTCGTAGCGTATCGTCGGCGTATTTGTCTCCGTAATCCGTTGCTTCCGTCTACAGTACCCCGTATCACCCCCCTCGGGACGGTTGAACAGACCGCATGTGGCGAGGCGCTTACATGAATGTTGGGCTCAGCGTTTATCAATCAATCCCAGGGCCAAATATATCGCATGGATTTTTTTACTTTTTTTGTTGTCTTCACTTCAAATCAGCGCTCACAGCAGTAGTGCTGTTTACTCCAACCCGTGGTCACACAGAAGGGCCCCTCTCTACCCTCCCATCCCGCGGTACGTTGCCTTCGAGTTCTAATGCGAGAAGGGTCCTCAGCACTCTCTTCCCTCTGTATACACACGAACTACTGTAGCGCTATTCGCTAGGCCAGGAGCACCAGCGAGAGAAAAACTCAATTTGCAAGGAACGCTCGTTTTCGCCGGAATTCGGACCCCTGACCTGACCTCTAGAAGGTTTCGAGGATATCAACCATAGTCTAGAAGACCACCGGGGCGACCGGCTTGTGATTGGGAAGTGAACACCCCAATCTTTCCGTGGTGCGTGCGTTTCTGCTGAAACAGCACTCGATTAAGACAGACAGCAATGACAGCTTATCTTCAGGACAACAAATCACCATGTCGTGGAAGACTAGACAATATACCAGACATTGCCCATGGATCATATCCGATGTGTCTTGAAGTCTTCGAGGAGCCCTGTTCACGGATGGTACCGCATTATTTGTTCAAAGTGGAAAGGACAGAAAAGTAGCATGCGTTGCGTGAAATATGCAGACAATCAGCGTGAAGGCGTTTGCGCGTGGTGCAGTACAGAACTGGCAGGCAGCCAGATCATGCTGCTGGATGTGAACCTTGGGGGTTGGTGTACCTACTTTCTTTGGTTGTTGGTTGGGAGTTGTGAGAGTTGGAGAGTACAGTTGATTGGCGGGTTGGTGGTGAAGAAAATAGTCCCGCCGGTACCTCCCGAGAATCGTTCTGGCGCCCGGTCCTTGGAAGGAGCGATTCATGAGACGATTCGATGACGACTTTCCCACAACAGCCGCAAGAGGGCAGAGGGCAATAAGAGCGACAACATTCGAGTGTACCAACATAGAAACACATGGGGCTTAGCTCCACTTATCTTCAGCCCTACCCCCACCTTCGAAGCCCTTTATCTCTGGAACGGAGGTCGTAGGTGAGCGTGCCGCAGGTGTAATTGCCAAGTGTTGAGCTCGTGTGCAGTCAAAATACAGCAGTCTCTGTAGAATACACATAAAGAACAGGAGGCCTCCTTGCTGCCGCTACCTTCAACGCAGCTATCGATGGTAGCACGGCACCACCGCTGAAAAAGAGGTGGTAGATGCAATAGAGCACATGCTGCTACTACCTCAACCAAAAGCAACTTCGTGGTGAGCGTATTGCGGCCCAACGGCATCATCATCAGCATCACCTTGGCTCGAACAGGAATACATGTACCGAGATGCAACCCTTCTCTCAGTCTGCATCACCGGAAAAAAATCAACACTACTGCTGTATGTAACATACGGTATGCCGAGTGCCCCCTCCTCTGCCTTACTGCCTGTACCCAGAAGCTTGCTGACGGACATGTCCACACCGATCGTAGGATGTTATGTACCGCACACATCCTCCACAGCAAATGTAAATTCCTACAGCACCGTACGTGACACAAGATACCACACACCCCGAGACAATCTTCAAAGAAAGGTCGATTACTCCTTAGAGCAGACAAAGTGGAGGCTTCGGAAACGGCGCCGTTGGAGCCGTCTCGGGGGGATATCTTTCCGAAAATATTTCATTTGATTTTAGCATCATCTTCGTTGAACCATAGATCCGAAATGGTGTCACAAAACGTGGCCGAACCAACCTATCCCGACCCTAACCCAAACCTAACCCTAACTCTCACCCTCACCCACGGCCAATGCCCGGTCTACCGAGCGCGCGAACTAGGCAAAAGAACTCGGCTGCACCTCACATATAGTCTAGTGCAGCAGGTTTTCGATCGTAGTCTCCCTGTACTCCACAATATTGCGGTGGGAACGATGAGTCTCATCCTGTGGTTTCTGGGCTCAAGTCCTCACCTCACCTAAGGGCATCACCGAGACGGATCATGGGCACAGCCGCGTGTTATTCGGCAGCTGCTCTACTGCAGTACGTTACCGCTTCTTCTTTGAGGTGGAGCTAGCGGCGGACATGTTGCTCCCATCCCCACAACGCCTTCTTCCTCTGTCTATTGCACAAGGCCAGTATGTGCACCTTCGGTGCACCTTTTCTGAAGGGAAATGGACAAAAGTGGGTATACCCACGCCATTCTCGGACAAACGTGGGTACTCGAAATCCAGTGCGGGCGCCCGCCATAGGCGACCCCCAAACGACTCAAAACCCCATTCAGACACCTGGGCGACACAGCCAGGTACCATACACAGCACGGGCATCGATTTTTTCCCACTTTCGGGCACACCTTTGGCCCTAATACCGCCGAGGCGCGCAAGGCCTCACCAGAGTGCCCACTTCTGTCCGACATCGCGGTGCGTATACCCAGCGGCGTCCACTAAATTGTTTCATGTACCCACTTGTGTCTATATTTTGACCCACTTTAGTCCAAATTGTACCCACTTTTGTCCACTCACAGACAGCGGAAATCGAGCGGAAATCGATCTCCACGTCACCGCACGGCAGAACATCGACTGGCCTCGGAACGTCTCAGAATCCCGGAACACCGAATCCATGGCATCTTTTCTATCCATCGCTGCCGACTGCGGACCGACCGCGGGATATCGGGTCGGATTTGCGCTTCGTATATACATCCACGTAGTGCATGTGAATACCTTTTACATCACGTAGTAGTTGGGTGGTAAACTGCCTCGACCTGCTGCTGCCGCCCTCACGAGTCGGTGTGCACTCGTAGTGGTGGTCGGTGTTTTTTTTGTGTGGCGCGTGTGTGTGCCTGTGTTGCTATATGCGCGTCTTTTTGTTCTGTATGCTCGCCCGTTGGTTTTGTTATCCGTTGTGTGTCACGCATTAATTTGTGGCATGCTGTTAGTGCGCTGCTTGCCGGGCTTACCGCGGGTATCTTCCCGTGCCTGGTACTTCCCGTGCCGGTACCGAAGGGGTCTGCCATGTTTCTGACATGTTCCTCCGCAGTCGGTGCATGCATTGTAGTCGGCAGCGATGGATAGAAAAGATGCCATGGATTCGGTGTTCCGGGATTCTGAGACGTTCCGAGGCCAGTCGATGTTCTGCCGTGCGGTGACGTGGAGATCGATTTCCGCTCGATTTCCGCTGTCTGTGAGTGGACAAAAGTGGGTACAATTTGGACTAAAGTGGGTCAAAATATAGACACAAGTGGGTACATGAAACAATTTAGTGGACGCCGCTGGGTATACGCACCGCGATGTCGGACAGAAGTGGGCACTCTGGTGAGGCCTTGCGCGCCTCGGCGGTATTAGGGCCAAAGGTGTGCCCGAAAGTGGGAAAAAATCGATGCTTGTGCTGTGTATGGTACCTGGCTGTGTCGCCCAGGTGTCTGAATGGGGTTTTGAGCCGTTTGGGGGTCGCCTATGGAGGGCGCGCGCACTGGATTTTCGAGTACCCACGTTTGTCCGAGAATGGCGTGGGTATACCCACTTTTGTCCATTTCCCTTTTGTAAAAGTGTCACCATACGCACCGGACGAACATAGTATTCTCCTCATTTTTCTGCATTCAAAAAGGTGTCTATTCTGACGACGAAGCTCTCCCAGGAAGGCTAAACACTAGTGATAGGAGCAAAGACTTCCATTGACTAGCATAGGGAAGGCAGTAATGAGACGCCCCTGCGTGACCTTCCTCCTGCCTGAGGCTATCCGCTAGTCCACCGATTGGTGTGAAGTCAGTGCACCGTGGTCGTGGTTGGGTGGTATTGTACTGTACCATAGGTGGTACCGTTTTCCTGTGTGACCCCGGCTGATGTGTGCATCTAACGACGTGTAGGTTGCCACCAGAACACGTTGGGCACTAACAACAATGCAAGGGGCGCCGAAACGAAGACGAGTGCAAGGCTGTAGCCATGGTTGACCCTTGTAGTGGTCTTTGTTCCGTTATTCTACCGTTTCTGTCTCTTATATCCGGAGAGAAGCAGCTTAGCCCGCCCCACGACGCCCCTTCACGAGGTCCCAGGTCATAGCCTTCAGCAGCATGTTTCGTTATTTGCCGCACTGATAATGACGATTCTCAATGGTCAGCCAGTTCTCGCGATGCTGTTGTCAGTAAAGACACACACAACAACAACAACAACAATACCTTGGAGTACCTCCAATGATGTGTTGCCAGTTCATTGGGTTTAACTTGTGTTGTTCTGCGTTTCACCCCGTCACGTCCTACCCCTACATATATCCCTCACTGCCTCACTTTGCAACCCCCCGCAGTTTGCAATGGCGTCTGAGGATCGTGCCGCCCTGGTGGCCCTGTTTCGGTCTGCCGGCGGGACTCGTTGGCACCGAAACAAGAACTGGGACACAGGTGCTGACCTCTCGCAGTGGTACGGAGTGCACGTCAAACACGATGGCCGTGTGGTGGAGCTGTGGCTGTCCAGCAACAATCTCGAAGGTATCTTGGGCCTATTCCGAATTTTTCTCGAGATGAGTGCTGCTCTCCCAGAGCCCATCACATTGTATTGAAAGTTCTGTTTTTTAGTATCTTACGGTATCTTTGATGTGCAGGAGATTCGTTGTGCGAAACGTTTCGGCCAATAACTTGAGAGTGAAGCGTCGTGATCGCCACTTCGAAGGATATGGAAAGGTGCAGTCCTGTTGTTGTTTGGGAAAGGCAACACGTTTTGCGCAAACATCTAGGATGGCGCCAAAATGTCCCCGAATTACGTCCCCGAGATGTCCCGAAGTTTGCCGGAAGCGTCCGACCGTTTTCCCACACCGGTAGACAAGGCTCGTGGGCACATCGCACCTCACTCACAAATGTATCTACCAGGTGCATAGCCTCACACGCACATATGTGGCAAATGCTGACTCACAAGCATCACTGCACGATCACCTTATGAAGGATCTGCTTGTCGACTAAAGACGCCTTCGCAAAAGTACACAAATGCGTAAAACGCAGAAATAGTGTACTGCGAAATATCCCCCGGAAGGAATGCTGTTCGACGCAAAATTTGAACATTTTTGATATGGGTTGTGTTGCGTGTGAGCGCGATGTGCCTGCGTGCATGTTGTTGTGCGGTGGTGTGACACGAAAATACTGTACTTGACCGCATTTTTACTCACATGCATGCTTGTTTTTTCGTTTTATGCGTATGTGTCTTCATGTCATCTGTTCTAGGCGCCAGATTATTTTAATATTTCGGTTGTTTGTCTGTGTTTGCCTCTCGAGCTGGGATCGCGCAGGAGGAATCTAAACCCTGGGCATTTTCGTTGTTATCCATCCATCGCTCTGTGATCCTTGCCTTCCATTCTTAAAGCGGGGAGGGTTCAGCAATCCTGTCCCTCCTCCCGTGTTTTTCCTCAAATACACTTTTCCCCCCACTATATTGGGCAATTTATTATTTCCCTTGGAAGAGTATCGAACGCGAAATCGAGAGAGTCGAGAGTGACGAGTATGACAATCTAACCACAGAGGCCACAGTGTTCTGTGGGGATATGACACGGGGAACAAATAGGCCCGATTTTGTCACACATGTATTTTCCCGCGAAGTGCGATTTGTGTTGCAGTGAAACGTGAAACGAGCGGGCCCTCAAGTATTTGGGCAACACTCAAAGTACGTTTCCCTCAAGAACATCGAAAAACGCCTCGGGGCCTACTGGAGGTGTTGCTCGTCTTTGTTGCTCGCGGGCATTATTCGCCTTCCGCGGCGGGGAAAAGGCCCTTTCGATGAGGTTGGGCGTTTTCGAGAAAATATGTGTTTCTCCAAACGAAGACTAACGCCAATAAATTGTCCCATCGCCGGAAAATTGGGCAGACTTCCGAAATGCACCAAGGTACCACGCGTTTGCAGGGGTCGGGGGGGGGACACACTCTTCTGTTTCGCATGCCTTAGCCGTTAGACCATTGACCACGCGTGCTCGAGAGGCCGGAGCAATGTTCCCACGTCACCGGTCACCGATGGCCACTCGTTCTTTCCTACTTTGCCAAAGGTAACTAAAACATTTCTTCCCTAGTCTTTCTTTCCTATCGGTATCACTTGCCGCCTTATGAACCCACTTCTTATTCCCCAGTACAGCTGCCGTCTTCTCCTGGCCATTCCATGCCTCAAACATCTCCCTGTACCTTCCTTCTACTTTTCCCAGCTCAGTCATGTACTTGTACAACCGACATTCCGCAAGTTTTGTATTGGAGAGGATGGTTACTCCGAAATTTCAAAAGAACCGGCGAGAGACAACGTTGCCACCCCGTCTCACCAAAGAGAGGTTTCGTCTGTTCTTGAAATCATCGACTGTTTTCCAAAGGTACTGTTGTATTCCTAAGCGAGTTGGAATGGCCCCGGCTCTAGACATTCATTTGGCTGGTGAGAGCGAGTTTCAAGCTGAATATTTGGAGGTTTTTTCGACATCGCATCGCAGACACGCTCGTTTGTATGGTACTAGAATCTTGAGAGTTTGCAAATTGCGTTTTAATCTGTCGCGTCTGGTGCTGTGGGTTGACCCATGAACCTGTATACTAGCAGCGTGGAGCGTCAACCAGGCTAACTATTCGAGGGGGTGCAAGGAACCTGCTAAGCTGTCTGGGAGATGTCGAACGTGCTAGAATCATGTGCAGCGGTGACCCGTGGATGAGACGCATGTCTTCGAAGCACGTTTGAATATGGATAACCGGTCTGACTTCGTTTGTTGTTCCCTTTCCGTGCAGGGACTATTCCTGAAGCGCTTGGAGTTCTCACGGAGCTGAAGTATCTTCGATTCAACCACAACAAGCTCACGGGTGAGAGAGGATGGCGTGATCAGAGAATGACTGTTTTCGAATATAGGTCTCTCCCTAGCCATAGGAAACGCCGACGGCAAAACGCCGACGGCAGCCTACTAGATTAAGCGCAAGGAGTTACCAGCACGTGCTGAATGCCTGCGCAGGTTCCATCCCGGTATGGCTGGGATTTGAAAAGAATTTGCGACAACTCGTGCTCTCTGTTGTGTCTGGTGGCGGTGCAATTCGCAAGACCTATCCACTGGAGCTCAGAGCTTCGGTCACGCTGGCTAGGCCAGGGTGTGATGGAAGCCGACTTGGTGCTGAACGTTCAGCGTGCTGAATATCATCCTGCGCGGCGCTTACGCGTGGATGCGACACACGTCTTGAAGGACGTTTGAACATGGATCACTGGTCTGGTTCTTTTGCGGTACAGGTCCAATTCCTGAAGCACTTGGAGCTCTCAAGGAGCTTACGTTTCTTGAGTTGGGCCGCAACAAGCTCACGGGTGAGAACACATGGTTGACCAGAGCGTGAAAAATAGTTTAGAAGCCTGTCTTTCCCACGCGGCAGGAAATATCGGCGGCAGACTGGGCGGTTTGATGCAATGAATGCTTCGCCATTGTTGATTGACCCGAAGCCGAGGGCTGCTGTACGAGCAAGGCGTGAAGAGGTGGAGACGTGGTGAAGCCGCTCATTAGGTAGCCCATCGGAGACAAGAAAGAAAGGATAGTGAGCACAAGGTGCATGACAAACATGCACGCAACAACAGTCGATGGGAGTTCACCACGTCGTGCCGAAGATATCGGGAGATACCCCAAAGACCTACGTCCGTGGAACAGTCGGTGGCACTTCTCAGAAAGTTCCACATACAAGTACCATAGCCTTCGTAAGGATGGCATAGCCCATTTTACAAACAAGCTTCACCGTCACGACTTGTTTTCGACGCAAGAAGTCACCAGCACGTGCTAAATGCCCGTGCAGGTCCCGTTCCGGCATGGCTGGGATCTCAAAAGAAATTGCGACAGCTTGGGCTCGGCGCCAACCAGCTGACCGGTAAGAGAGCAACGAGTGAAAGGGATCGTTGAATCAGGTTGTTTGACAACGGCTCAGGCTGTACATGTTCTACGATGGCAAAAGGCCACTTTCCATGTCTGCCAAATTTGTGTTTTCTGTAGCGTTGGGGGTCGTGCGATACGTACGCATGTCGCGGTTGGGCATGAATCACATTGGCAGTTCCACCTCTCAAAGACTATTGCAAAGTTGGTGATTGGCCGAGGCCAAATTTCATCCCTAGCGCCACCGCTTGGGCGTTCGAACGAAACGTGGCGATTGTCACCCCGTTCTCCTGTTCGTAAACGAAACGCATCTGCATTCAAAATTTCGATGGCTGCGCTTGGCGTTCGTGGGAGTTGGAATGTTCGGCGTTTAGCGTGGACGAGATTGTTTTGGTTCCAGTGTGATCGACAGCCCCGCCCGCAGGACGTTTCCCTTCATGATAAGGCCGTGTCCATAGTTATGAACTCTGTGACATGTACGACGGGGTTGTTCTCTTTTGTGTTTGGTGGCTGTATTCATTAGCTAGCAACTCGGAGTACCTGTCAGGCTGGCTAAGCCAGGGCGTGACAGGTGCCAGCATTTCATTTGAGAGGTGTCGAACGTGCCACAGTCGTATGCGGCGCTTACGCGTGAACTAGACTCGTGTCTCGGAGAACACTTGATCGTATTTCACCGGTCTGAGTCCGTTCGTCCCTTTTCTGTGCAGGACCTATCCCTGAAGCGCTTGGAGCTCTCAAGGAGCTAGCACATCTTTATTTGGGCGACAACAAGCTCATGGGTGAGAGGGATGACAAGGACAACGTGATTGTTTTCGAAGGTGTATCTCGCCCACGCTGTAGCAGACACCGACCGCAGCCTGCGCGTGTGGACGAAATGAATGCTAAACTACGCGACAAACGACTAATCTTGTGCTGAATGCTTGCGCAGGTTCCATCCCTACATGGCTGGGATCTCTTGTCAAGTTGGAATGGCTTTGGCTCCAAAGCAACCAGCTGGTAGGTAAGAGCGGATGAGTCAATTGGATCGGCGAATCCAGTTTGTTCGACGGTGGCCCTGGCAGAACATGTGCTGCGACCACGAAAATACCTTATTCCACGTCTGCTGCAGTTGTGTTTGCCGGAGAATGCGGTATTGCACAATACTTTCATGCCAACGTGAAGACGTGTATCAGGATGGTAGTCTGTCCTTTCGAACCAAGCACCTGGCCTATGATTTGTCATGATGATTGTATTCCGAAACAATGTAGAAATGGACAAATGGAGACCGTGTCGTTTTAGAAAGAATCTCTCCGAACGTCGGTGCGGGGAACATGCATCAGTTACGTCCGTTGAAAGACACATAAGCCATACACACCAAATACTTTCATCTTCATGAGTATGGGCAGTGCTAACCACTTGCACCGGGTGTCAAGAAATAGTGATCCACAGACAACTTGTTTGGTGGTGTCTGCAACCTTCGCTTGCCTGTTTCCAGTTGTGCATGACTTTTTCAACCTGTAGCGCTTAGATGTACACTGCACTTCATTGATTCGGATACTAAGACCAAGCGTTTCTGCAGAAACCCGGCGACACGTAGGTTCAAAGAAATTTAATCAATAGTTGCTGTAAACAAATTGTCTGCAAGGTGTTTTGTTGCGACAATTGTCTACAGACAACTCTCATGTCGCTAACGTTTCATGCAACAGAGCAGTCGGTGACAACCATAACTGGTTACGCATTCATTGACTAGCGCGTCGACAGACCAATTTATTGCATGTGCACTTGACGGGAAACTTGGCCTGTATTAGTGGTGTTCCTTATCCATGCGACCACTCCTTGTTGGATGTTGCTTCGGTGATGCAAATGTCAGGACACGTTCCCAAGGAGCTAGGCAACTTGAAGAACCTGCGAAAGCTTTATCTGCACGACAACCACCTATCAGGTACGTGAGGTACAACACCGGCAAGTCTGTTACTCGGAGTGTACGCATCCTCATTGTTCGAGAGAGTGGTTTCGAAGCACGCGACGGTGTTTCCACGTCTGGGCTGTAGTTTTGGAGGCCCTTGGTTTGCTCAGCTTCGACTGCACAGACCTAGCGGTAAGCAAAAATCTCTGTCGTGGGGTAAGTGACTTGCTTATGTTGAAACGTGTCCAACTTCAACATTCTGTCTAGCCTACACGGGAGGAGAAGGGGCGGAGCTTTCCCAGATCTGAGCATGGTAGTCCTTTCCTACTACCATGTGCTGGTTGATATCCAGCTCCATCACCGTACGTTGGTCGGAAGCGCCCCGTCAATCGGCGATCAATCCTGAGCAGGTAGCCAAACATGAAGTCAGGAATATTTCTGCTGAGGTCCAGGTCCGACCTTCGTATATAGCAATATTGCATCGGTTCACCCGTACTCTAGAGACCGAAAGAAGCCGCAAAAGGGTAGGCACAGGTCTCGATGCAGACACCTAGACACACCTTACTGTACGTTCTGCAAGACCAATCAGTACTCCGTATGCCAACAGATGGTGAATTTAGTCCCGGGGAACGCTGGCGACCCTTGTGTTGAGCCTATCCAATATAGTTGGGTAATGATACGCTACCGTAGCACATGTGGACATTGCTGATCTCCCCCACACGAACTATTCCCACTGTGCAGATGACCCGATCCAACAACGTACCTCGTGAGACCGTCACCAGGCTCTCTTACACACACACGTATAGCACCAGGTTGACTGCGTACGGGTTTCAGTCTCGATTGCAGAATGCCGGTGAATATATCTCTGTCTGACCACCAAAACGCTGCTTTGTGCAGGAGTCATCCCGACGGAGCTGGCAAACTTGAGTGCCCTTTCGACATTGAAGTATCAAACCAACGCACCAAAATCCATCTGGCGCCGTCGCAAGAAACTTACCGGTGAGTACGAAGCATGAACAAAGCACACATAATGGATTGGTTATGTCAAAGGTGATGGCCAGCACAAACGTGGAGAATACTTCCGTGTACACGCGTTCTGAAAATCATGTCAAACATAGTAGCGAGCGATCTCCGTTGAGTTGCAGCTCTAAACAAAAGCGTCTACCGTTACCATCACAATATGGATAGACCCTCAACGTACTAGCAAGTACAAAACTTTGCATGGTTTATCAGACCGAATTTTGTACGGATTCCGCCAAGATTGGATAGTGATACTTGTCGTGTCCCACAGGCTAGTACACAGTGCATATACGGAGGCTCTTACCCGTGTCCGAGGTCCTTGAGGTTTGCGCTATCCAATCCCTGGAGGATTCAAGCTTGTATCCATTATTTTGCTTGCGGGAATGGCCATGTCAAACACGTCGGCGATGGTCGAAACCAAGTTGATCCGAAAATGGCAACTATTCACTATCAATTGGAAGGAATAAATCTCCCGAAAATACCATGTTATCTTCGCCATGACTTGGTGCTATGTGGTCGCAGGCCTCCGGAACGGCCTCTGTGTCACATTGTCCGACTTCGTCGATAATCTCGCCCCTTGGCGTCCTTACGCCTTTTTTTTTCGCCAAGGGCGGTAATGTCCTACCATTGTTTATCTCAAAATGAGACAAGCAATAGTGATTTTTGGGTCGTGTTTCACCCCTCCTTGGTTTGCATTTCGAATTTCTCTGACCGCAACGTAGTTCTCGTCGCGGTTGGCACCATACTCTATTTTCTCAATGAGGTACCCTACGTCTGGGATATGATTCATATGTTGTCAACCGTGCCCCCCATTTTTGGTTGTAAAAGGGGGAAGTATCCTCCAACAAAGATTTGATGAATCGTTCTCGGCATGACCCTGGCCACAAGGGGGAGGCGTGGGCTTGTATTACCTCATTCAACAACTGCAGGTCTGACATGGCGCTTCCCGACTCGTGCACCACCTCTACAATCGTAGTTTCACCCGGAAGAAACTAGGCTTACAGTCTTCTCTTGACGCTATTCTCCTGCAGGAGGACCAAGGGATGGTGAGGGGCTTGATTCGTGGAGGACACGAGTGCGGTTCGAACAGAGGACGAAACCTCGGACTCTTAAGGGTGATCAAAGGGGGAAGGACGCTCCCGTACCTCCACCCCCTGCCCCTACGGTCTTGCTACCGCAGCAGCAGCAGATTGACGCGGGCGACGAAACCGAGGAGGATGCCCCGGTGCTGCTTGACTCCCCCAACCAAAGACAGGAGGTGGTGGCGGGAAGCGCAAATTCTACGGGACGTGCTTCCACGTCCCCGGAGAAGGCAGAAGAAGTGGACCGATTGTTCAGAGCGCAGCTTGTGTCCTCTGCAGGGTTGGATTCACTCATCAGAGAAAACCCTGCAGCTCTGGAGAACATCCAACTGGCCATTGAGAGACAAGTCGCTGGGAGCTTTTATCCCGACAACGAGCTTGGTGACATGCAGAGTCGCCGGAACCTCGGCACGTTGGTGACCATGTCAACGGCGCTAGGCGAGGTGGCGGTGAGTCTTGTGCATGATACGATTCCCTCAGGATGCGGCAGAAATGGCTAGAAAAGCGTTGCGGCGACTAAACGATATCGGAAATGGAAGGTGGCAATTCGACTAGTCGCCAATCACGCAATGCTACCCGTGTGCGCAGCTGAGGCACACCGAGGACATGAACGTCCAGCGGAAGGAGCTAGCCCTGCCTCCGTTTTCGAAGGCATACTACACCGCCATCAGAACCGGTTTATGCAAAGCCTACCTCGCAGCCAGCGCCATCGACAGTGACTGGGTGATCACGAGCAAGACCGGCGGCATGGGCAAGGTGGGCGCCGCCTTAGGATCTGAGCCTACGGACTCGCGTATCCTGCACTGTCTATAATCGCAGTGTTCATGGAATGCTCGCTTCCAGTCATTTGAAGCCCCACTGTTTTCTTTGCTATTTCAGGTAGGAGCGGCCTTGAAGCTGATGTCGAGCGCCGTTCCTTTGATCGGTGGACTGCCCAAACTAGCAGGCAAAGCGTTGGAGGCTGGAGACACCTATCTCCAAACTCGGCGACTGGTAAAGGTGCGTCTGGCGTACGACGTACTTGGTTGAATGCTGGATTGGCGTGCGCGATGCTAGACACGACTCGTACACCCACCCTCTCAAAACGAGTATGAACAACACCTACGTCCACATTCGATACTTGGCAGATCACGGCTATGGCTCCTGACACGGTGGAGTGTTGCTCTCTGGCGAGAAGGTTGGCCCTTCAACTAACCGACGGTCTCAGAAACAACGCCAGCGCCACGGACGACGATAACAACCAAGTTTGGGTGAACACCACGGCGGGCATGAACGGTGCGGTGGGAAAGAAGGACTGAATATCACAGCTCCGTTCGGATCGACCAGTCAAATCTCTTGTTCGTCACTGGAGATCGCAGGCGCATGGCTGCATGTTGAGATGTTTAAATTAATCGAAATGTGCCGTCATGTGGACTCTCCTGTTATCCTTCGGGGTTGGAGTACATTTCCACCTATCGCCAGCGAAAGTACAAACGCACTGCCCCGAGCGCAGAAGAGCGCCAACTGTCCACGCACCAACTTTCTAACCTTTATTGACTGTGGCAACGATATTGTTTTGTGTTTCTCAGGCGGGTCTGGATGTGGCCGAGGCGCAGATATGATGCCTGGGGACATGAGCGAAGAGGACGTCTTTAAATACTTGCTTGAAGAGGTGACCGCCGACGAACGAAACGACCATGTAAGTCCATGAAACACGACATAGGACATAGGCATGGTTATTGTTGGCCGTTGTGTGGCCAAACCGTCGTCTACCCTAAGGAGGTTTCAACATGGGAAATGTCTTCCAGAAAGAAGAACGATACCGCTCTAATCATGTCGACTATGATCCCCTTTCTTTCCTTCAGGGCGGGAAGCGACTGGGCAAGAGGCACCTTCGCAAGCTGTTGAAAGCTATTCAGGGAGGTTGCCTTGACGGCTCAAATGGCACCGTACAAAAGGTGAGGACTCGCATGTGTTCCGGCCACAAGGTGTATGTCGTCTGTGGTTGCATTTTTCCTTGTGGGTTCTTGGCCCGTCGCGTAGCTTTTGCAGCTGATCCGTATTGCCGAGTGAGGGACGGGAACATTGACACCAGTCTCCGTAAAGGCTGGAGGGCTTTCGACTCTAGCGGGGCACACGCTATTGGCACAGACGTATCGTGATTGGAAGGAAACGGTTCCATCAAGACCCTCCATGACACAATAATCGACAATTTTTTTCGGCTTGGACACGGTGTTCGTGTTGTTCACCTGTGATCAGATCAAGATCCTTCTACTGGAGATTCTTCCCGAGGCTGATGATAAACCCGCCGCAACGCCCGGCACGCCGAAGGAAGTGATGGTCCGATCTCCGCCTGCTGGGGCGGCCGCCCACGACAGCGGGTTGCCCTCAAGGGCAGAGTTTGCCGCCATACAGGCAGAGTTAGCAGCCTTGAAATCCGCCAAGGACAAGCAACAAGCGGAGCTGGAAGAGCAGCAAGCAAAACTCGTAGCAGTGGAGTCCGTCAAGGAAAAACAGCAAGCTGAGCTGGAAGCTCTCAAGTCCGGCAGGCGACAGCAGAAAGCAGAGCTGGAAGGGTTGGCGTCCGCCAAGGATGAGCTCGAGCGCAAGGTGAAAAGCTACCGACTGCGCATGCAAAGGCAACTGTATGTTTGCGTGCTGAGCTATAGATTTCGGGCATTCAGCGTATTCTGAGTCGAGTGTCAACACGAAAAATAGCTTGGCGGATAACCTGCAAACTTTTCTCCCTCGCGATCAGGAAGCACTCTTCTCGTCGTGTCTGTTCAACTACACAGGTGAAAAAACTGGAGCAACATGTCCCAGAGCTCGACAGTGAGCCGGACGATGATGTGGATTTCGGTGAGTCAACTTGCTGTTGTGTTGCCACCACCTTGATCAGTGTAAGAAATCTACGGGCACGGCCGAGAACAGCACCTCCACCATCCCCAGGTTACTGAGCCGCTAGGTTGCCATCCCGCATCGTTCCCTTCTTGTGTATTTTCACCACCGATGACAGGGGGTGAGCTGGCTCTCAGGCGAAGGGTGGCTGTATCAGAGACGGCGAAAGGGTTTTTGGACAGAGCTCGAGATAGAGGTGAGCCGACGGTCGACAACCATGGTCATCGTGTCCTCCAACATGGGAATGGGTGTTGGGTGGAGCCGGCTGTTCTACGTAGTCATCTTGGTACGGGACAAGGGCCGAGTACGCGGACCTATAGCTGAGGGTGTATTTGCTGTTGTTTGGGGAACGAGTCTTTCAGTCGTCTTCGTGAAGAAGCCTTGTGAACGGGACAATCACAAGAATCTGGCGCTAGTTCCCAGCGGTCTGAGATTCCAATCCCGTATCACGACTGCGCACGAAATAATGGCGCTGTTGTTTCCCACACGGGCTCTGTTCCACGTGTACTGAGTCACACAATCAAGCCAACGTGCGCCCGGCTACTTCTTGCCCGTTCACCCTGTGCGATTTCGCCGCTCCCCCGCCCGAACCGCCCACCCCACTGTTGGATTTCTGCGGGAGATTTCGAACAAGAACTTGTGGCAGAGAGACTTCTGGCACGCTTACCCTTTCATGTATGTGCTTTCTCTGTTGCTGTGTATCAGCGGCGAGAGCGGTTGATCACCATCCGGTGACTGTCTCCGAACAAAGAGAGTTCGAGGCACTGCAGGACGAAAAGCACCGTGAACATGAAGCGAGATTGAGAGAGCTTGAGGGACAGATCATTAAGGCCACCATACGACAGGGTGAGTCGCCTCCGCCGTTCACTCTTTGTTTTTTGCTCCGCTCTGGTTGGCAACTGTACTGTAGACGAGCACGCTTCTCTCGTTCTGGTTTGGTGATGAATGCTGAGGACGTCATGCTGTGTTGAAAGTCTCCTGCACACGTTTACCCAAGAGCTCTTCTCCCATCTCACAGCTGGTCATGCACTGACTCACGGATGCACGTGGTACTGTCAAGGACCGTCTGCTTGCCCATGTCAACTACTTCTACTTCTACGAACGTCTAAGAGAGTGGTGGTGCCGCCGACTTGTTTGTTGTTCATGGCTGTAGCTAAATTTTCCCGCACCTCCTATCGTTCTGTTTCATTCCACGTCTGGCATACCTTAGAAGTAGGTTCGCGAGTTACTGCATTAGTAGGTTGGGCAATTTCTCTTCAACGGCGAAACGAATTGCTTGCGTTCTCGGAGTGACGTCACCAACAAGACGCCATGACGAGATGCCTGCTTTGTCTGGGGTTCTCCCGTTGTTCTTTTGGCCTCCATCTCAGGACGTCGATGACCCTCCATTCGCGCGCGCGGGAGAGCGGACAAATACCCTACAACAGGGCGTGATTGCCGCTGATAAAGCTTCGGCTCGAATTACCTCCTTGCTGTGGCGTTTGCGGCTGGCGAATGGTTCCATGGTGCCATCCATCGCCATGACCGAGGGAGACGTCAACCAGATGCTGTTGTTTCCACGTACCGTGGCACGAGGAAGAGGCGGAGGAAATCGCAACAGAGAGCGCTGAATCGAAACGGTTGTGTTGCGTTATTGTTTCTATTGGCGTTGGTTGTCTCTGCCTACCTGGGAATATGCAACTTTCGTGTTCGATCGGATTGCTGTTTGGTTGGTTTCTCGACGCCCGTTCTAGTCGTTGGTACCAGCATGTGCGAAGTAGGAGTATCCCCGACACCCGAAGACCTGGGTGCATCGGTATGGATACGACTTGGTGAGAATCCCCGCGTGAGACCTTCCCGGCGTGGAGCGGTAGCAACGATTATAGATTGACATCCAGGACGCAGCGAAATTACTCTCACGACGTGCGTGGATTCCTGTCGGTCGATGTTGGGCTTGTGAAACCTCTCGCATGGGCACAGCGTCCTTGGTTTTGCGGGGAGCAAGTACCGTGTCCCCTGTGGTCGACAAGATAGGGGAAAAATGAAGCAAAGGTCGTTGTCTCAGTGGCACGGGAAGGGCACGTGCTTGCAAGATGTTTGATTATCGTTCCTGTTCTCCCGCAGCTGTAGCACAAGGACAGGCAAGCGTTTATGTCTCCGAGGTTAAGAGTGAGCAAGGTTTCAATCCACCATCTTTGTCAATCGACCGGCTCGTCATCCAGTTGAGGAGAGCGCTGATAAGTAAAAAAACTAATCCTCTGTTGTCGACATACATAGTCTTCGAATGGTTTGATTCGGCCTCTATTCTGTCATGGCCGTTTCACGTAATTTGTTTACCTGGTGCCACTAGTCGGTCCTAGTCTGACCCGGTGGGCATATCATTGTCGAAGTACTGCACAGCAGAAAGGATCTCGCGAGGACTCGAGACATGGGAGTACGACTATTCGCTTTTTTTTTTGCATGCAATCCTGCGCTCTTTCGTTTCCCGTATAGTGTTGTCCACCTCGCGCGCATCTGTTTTGCGTGAGTACCATGTACCGCTGTTGGCGACACCACTCTGTGTACCTTCTACCGTACTCCAGCCGTCATTCTTGTCGGTCGAACACGTCCGTAGTCTCATACTCTATTTAGGTTCGTCGTCTGGTTTTCGGGCCGTCGATGACAAGCTCTACAGTACCCCATGTAGTGGTGTAGACTTGTTGGCCGCACGGTCTGTTTTTGTCGTGGTTCCGTTCCGTGTACATACATGTATAGTCGTTCATGCGTTCTTCGTGATGGACTTGACTTGCACCCCAAAAGTAATGGATCTTCACTACAGTACATACTACCACCACCCCGATGACTCATCAGCACAGATACTTTTTTGCAGCCGATAAAGACATTTATTTGTAGCTCTCCCACCCAAATACCTGCGCCAGCCCACTTGCCTTAGTTCGTGTGTCGTCTCCTCATTGCAAAGGAGCACCGCGGGACATTGTAGGTAGGGTACACGTGAAAAGAATGTCAAGACACATAGGCCTACAAATCGAAAATCGGGGTCATTCGGGGGGGGGGGGGTGTACTCATAGTCGTGCATGCCGCAGTCGTTAGACCATTGACCTCGCATCCATACAAAGCCGGGATGGAGCACGCCGGGTTCTCACCGGACCAGGCTCTCACATCACCAAGCGCGAAGCACCGCGAGGTATTTGGCGAGTCGCATGAAGGGTGCGCTGCATCCAGCTAAGGGTGTTCGGCATCTTGTGCTTACTTCCATGTGTACGGATGACAGCTACGTATAACTTAATGTATTTTCTGGTGCTTTCACTAGAGACAGTTGTAAGCACTGTGTAACTGCCTCGAGGATGCTTGACCATTTTAACACAGCGTGGTGCGATCATCCCCCGTTGCGCGGAGTGAGGGTTCTCGACCCCGCACAACATGATCTTCTCGACCACCATTATGGTTACCGCCAAAAAAAAAAAAACGAGGTAAAAAAAAACAGTAACCTGGTTGCCGAGTTCACGAAGTGAATTGGCTTGTTTTACAACGTCGTTGCCAAGCGACGAAAACCCGATCCCGATGGCAAACATGGAGGGGGGGCTTGTTTTACAACGTCGTTGCCAAGCGACGAAAACCCGACCCCGAAGGCAAACACAGGGGGGAGCGTGTGGGAGGGGGGGGGGGGTGTACTCATGGGGGGTGTACTCATAGTCGTGCATGCCGTAGTCGATAGACCATTGACCTCGCATCCCTACAAAGCCGGGACGGAGCACGCCGGGTTCTCACCGGACCAGGTTCTCACATCACCAAGCGCGAAGCGCCGTGAGGTATTTGGCGAGTCGCATGAAGGGTCAGCTTCCAGCTAAGGGTCTTCGGCATCTTGTGCTTACTTCCTTGCGTACGGATGACAGCTGCGTATGACTTAGTGTATTTTCTGGTGCTATCACTTCCAGAGACAGTTAAAGCACTGTGTAACTGCCTCGAGGACGCTTGACCATTTTAACACGACGTGGTGCGATCACCCCCCTTGCGCGGAGTGAGGGTTCTCCACCCCGCACAACATGATCTACTCGACCACCATTACGGTTACCGCAAAAAAAAAACAAGTTAAAAAAAGCGGTAACCTGGTTGCCGAGTTCACGAAGTGAATTGGCTTGTTTTACAACGTCGTTGCCAAGCGACGTAAACCCAACCTCGATGGCAGGCAAACACCGGGGGGGCTGGCTGTGCGCGGGGGG
>FN649755.1:828654-846729 GCA_000310025.1 Ectocarpus siliculosus
CGCCTAATCCCCCCCCTCCCCGAGAGGAATGTGAAATTTTTTTTTTCATTGTTATATTTTTATACAGGCTTTCTCGGCTTTCTCCCTCTCCATTCCGTTTGCTTGCGTGTGGTGGTGCTTACGGCACGACGTGCACGCAGGACCTTGTTACAGCAAGTTGTAAATTGCTGCCACTGAGCCGAACTATATCTCTGACTGGACGTCTATTTCGTAGGTCGCGGGTTCGAGCCCCGGCAAAAAGCTACCTTTTCTTCCACTTGAGCAAAAAATAAATTATTTCGACATATTTTTTTCGCTTGTTTTTCTTGGCCCAAAGTGGCAGCTCAGTTTTCCTTTGTCCCATTTTCGCCAGTTGAGTTGAAAAAAAACGTATAAAACGAAAAAACGTTGTTGAAATAGAAGGCCAGAGTGCCAGCAGAAAAATCCCAAAAAATTATGACCAAAATATGAAAGTCTTGCCCCCATACGAGGACTTTGAAACAAGGGTCAATTTTCCTTAGTTTGTCAGGTAAAAATCCTGATCATCCCCCGTTATCCCCCGGGGGGGGATGATGACAGCCTATGTATCCCCTTTTTTTCAGTATATCACATTCATTCATCATGTGTAGTAGTTGCTGTGAACGTATTCCGGCCTATAATCATGTCTGACATATCAAACTCCAAATAAATGCATGTCCCATGGATTTCGGCTCAGAGTGGTACTTCATGTAAGAAGCTGTCACGGGCTGGGGACACTTCAAATCTGGTTTCAAATCTGGAAGTACAGCAGTAGTGCTTGGGGACGACCTCTCACCTATGAGTAACTCAGAACTTCTCAAAAGCCTTTGCGACAAGTCCACGATATTTGACCTTGGGGCGAAAATGGCGAAATAACACAACCAAATGACACACCAGAACCAAATGACACATACCCATGCGTCGAAACGTCATCATTCCAAGCTTACTCAAGCCAGAAACATACCGAAGAGGGGCTATCCACGACTCTACGGCGGTGGCCTCACCTTCGCCACGTGCAACACCCAATGCCATCCATAATTAATTGCAATTTTGCTTAGCATTGTACCTAGTTTATTATTCACTCCCCGAAGCCCCTCCACCTCCTCCTTCAACAAGGCTAAACCGCCGTTTCTTCGAGCGCTTTCGCGTCGAGCGCCTTAGCCCCCCATCTCCCTCCCACGGGGACTGTGCTCACCGTGTCCACTCTCCCCAAGCTCATCCCTCTCTCTCTCTCTCTCTCTCTCTCTCTCCTCTGCTACGGACGGTAGCGCGGCTGGCTGCGGGCTGCGGTACGCTGGAGCAGGGGCTACGTGGACTGTACTACCCCCTTGTATGAAACAAATGTGCCCCCTTAAACGTAGGATTTAGTATGGAATTGTTTATATAGGAAATTATGTGGCGTTTTGGGGGGGAGGATGAGACCTTCATACCCCCCCCCCCCCCGGAGGGGCCCAAACAAAAGTTTTGGGGGTTAGGTGTCGGAAAATGTTTTTTTGTGCGCCCTTGATATATTTTGTTGCTTTTTCTCATTTGTTTGTTTGTCTTGGCCCAAAGCGGCAGCTCAGTTTCCTTTGTCCCGTTTCGCCGGTTGAGTTGGAAAAAACTGAATAATATGAGATAACGTTGTTGATATAGAAGGCCAGAGTGCCAGCAGAAAAATCACAAAAATATACTGGAAGTCTTGCCCCATACGAGCACTTTAAACAAGAAAGGTCAATTTTCCTCATAGGGAAAAATCCTGAGCATCCCCCCCCGTTATCTTCCGAGGTGGATAATAACGACCTATCCCCTTTTTTTCAGGGTTGCATGTCATATTCATTCATCATGTGTGTGTTCCGGTCTATAATCATGTCTGGCACATCAAACTCCAAATGCCCCTTATATTCAATTCCGGTAACCCCCCCCCCCCTCAAATGTATATCCCATGTACTATTTCGGCTCAGAGTGGTACTTCATGTATTGTAGTAGTAATAATCTGTGACGGGCTGGTGGAACTTCTCATTTGGTTTTCAAATATTAAAGTACAGCAGTAGTGATTGGGGACAACCCCTCACCTACAAGGAACTCGGAACTTTTCTCAAAGCCTCTGCGACAAGTCCACGGCATTTATTTTTCGACCTTGGGCGAATATGGCGAAATAACACACAACAACCAACCAAATGACACACCAACCAGAACCAAACCACACATATATGTAAAGGAGGTGAAGCCGTGGGCGGTAGCTTGCTCCTAGAGATAGATGAAGGTTCTGTCGTTGACACTCTTGTCCACGACCACGTTGAGATGGAATTGCTGAGAGACGATCAGCAAGGGTCTGAGATGAAGTGGGGATCGAAATCATCTCAGGGGGTACATAGAATAGACAATTCGAAGAGGGTAGGGGGTCTGAAGGGTATACCTCCTGGGACCGACCCACATACTATCAACAATAAGATGTGCCCTATTCGTGCTAGCAGCCACACTCCTTGACATTCCGAGCTTACTCAATCAAGCCAGCAACATACCGAAGAGGGGGTGTCCATGAGCCTACGGCGGTGACCATCACCTCCGCCACGTGCAACACCCATCTATCCCCAACTTAATGCAATGGCCTTTGTGCATTGTACAATACTTTTCACCCCCCGAAGCCCCTCCACCTCCTCCCTCAACATGGCTAAACCGCCGTTTCTTCGAGCGCTTTCGCGTCGAGCACCTTCGCCCTCCATCCTTCTCCGACGGAGACTGTGCTCATCGTGAACATTCTCTCTCCCCAACAGCTCTCGCTCTCTCTCTCTCTCCTCTGCTACGGATGGTACCTACCGCAGCTGGCTGCGGGCTGCGGTTCGCTGGAGCAGGAGCTATGTGGATTGTACTACCACCCCCTTGCATGAAATGTGCCCCCCGTTATATATAGGATACAGTATTGACTTGTAAATATTGGAAATTATATGGCGTTTGGGGGACGGGGATGAAACCTTCGTACTCCCCCCTCCCCCCCGGAGGGACCCAATATAGCGTTTTGGTGGTTAGGTGTCGGATGTTGTTTTTTGTGCGCCCTTGTGCCATCTTGCGCTCTTCCGTTTCCCGTATTAATTATCGAATTCGCTAGCATCTCTCTCTCTCTGTTGTGTACGTGAGGAACATGTACCGCTGTAGGCAACACGGCTGTTCTTAGCTACCACACTCCACTTGATCGGTCGAAATATCCTTAGTCTGATCCTCTAGCTTCGACATCGTCTTCTGGTTTTGGCGTCGTCGATGACATGCTCTACATATAGTAGTGCTACAGCAGTACAGTAGTTCTGTAGGCCGCACGGTTGCCCATGGAGGACCACCTACGCAGGATTTAAGAGTATCTAGAAAAATAATAGGGAGGGGGCACGCAGACCCTATCCCTAACCCTAACCCTAACCCCAACCCCAAAGCAAGGATTGGATACTTTATCCCACACGTTTGCTCATCAGGCCAGTTGTTATGGAAAGAATTCCCAACTGGGAATCCCGATTTTACGCCTTTTACATCCAAACCCCCGTGCGCCAGCAGGAGTTCTGCGCACTTGGTGGGGAAAGCACACCAAAGCATCTTTGTCAATCAGTACTCGCTTCACAGAAACCCGTTTGCGATCAAACCTTCGAGGTCGTAGGCTACATTGCTGTGAGCCTCGGAGCCAAGTTTGGGGAGCTGGGGTGGAGTGTGTGTTCATCATGCTTGAAAAAATTGGATTCCAATCTGGGAATATTGGACGATCCTGCGTGGCGGGAATTCCTCATGGACTCCAAACTGGAATTGGTTGAAATGCCAATCTGGGAATTGTGAATTCCTTTCATATCCGAGGGTACTCTGTGCACACCATTTTAGCTGGCCAAACTTGGCTCCGCAAAGCTCACTGCAGTGGACTGTACAGCCTCGGTGGTTTGATAAGGAACAGGTCTCTGTGAGGTGAGGACTAAGTGACGAAGGGCTGTTGTGGGTTCTGCTTACTATCCAGTACGCAGACCTCCTGTTTCTGGGGGGTGACTTACCATTTTCTGTCGACCGCCCGGATTCCAGTCTGGGAAAATCTACCATAAGGGCGAATATCAACGAAGAGCCAAAAATCAAAATCCAAATGGGCACAAAATCGAAATCAAAATGCATTATCGTGGAAAACCGAAAAAAGAGGGTCGTGTATGTCAACGAGGATAGGAGGCAGATGAGGCAAAAAATCAAAAAGACCTGACGCCAGGGGAAGAGCCAGCAGCGCAGCGGTGATTTTTCAAGGGTGCGTTTTGCGCTCTTCTGTTTACGTGTTAGCCGATATCTCGCCAAATTCTTAACGAGTTGCCTCAAGAACGGTATCCGGAAGGAGCTGGAAACATGGGGTGTTGGGCAATGCCAAGGTTTGGCGCCGTGAGGTGCCGAATGCGCCGGAAAAAAAAGTTATGTTGAAGCAAAAATGCCAACGGTTGCGAGCGGTCACTTCAAGTTCGATGTTTTGGGCCGCCACGGGTTGTGATATCCACCGATAACTTTCCAAAGAAGGAAGCAACAACAACAGCAACGCCACGCGGTGGGAGGTACCTCTCTGCGCCATCTTTCAAGCCCAAGGTCTGCTACCTACCGTGGGGCATCGTGCGTGTAGGGAAAAACTTTTGGTTGACCCTAAAAAATACACGTCAGAGAGCGGCTAGTTCAAGTTCGCGCCGAACGTCTGCTCACAGTTTAGAGTTTTAGCGGTAACTCTTCGAAGGAGGAAGCACCAGCATCAGCAATGCCACGCGACGGGAGGTAGCTTTACCCACCATCTGTCTCGTACAAGGTTAGATGCCTTGGGGTATCGTGAGTGTGGAGAAAAATGTTGCAACTACCCTCTCCCGTACGGAACAGCCCGAAAAAGCCGCGCAGCCCTGTTCTGATCGTCAGTCCGTTCACCGCTTGTCACGATCGGCATTTTCTCCTCGAGCACCCAACGAGGCGGCCCGTTTTTGGGCTTGCCGGCGATCAGAGTCTTCTGGCTACAAATAGTGGCCATGGTCTCGGTGGTAGGGTGCCGATAGCCCCTCTATGAGCAGTGTGCAGCAGGTCGTATCGTACACTTGCTTTGCAGCTGCCTCGCGGCAGGTCCTCCAAGCCTTCGGAGTCTTGAACACATTGCCTCTTTGATTTTGACTTAAATAAAAAAGTCCCCCGGGGACTTCTTCCCAGACAGAGGAACTTCGATAAAATCAGTAGCAGATATTAGACCAATCAGATCTCGGTTTTGATTTTGATTTTTTCGATTTTGATGTTTGGCACTTCGTTAATATACGGCCTAACAACTGGCCTCAATCAATTTGGCCGCGTAGACTACTGTCTATGGAGCGGGATCCCCCTTCCTTGTAGTGCTGCGTGGGTTCTTCATGATGGACTTTGACTACAATAAAGCACCCCGAAAGTATGGGGTGCTTGACTACACTACCACCAACATGAAGGACACTTTGCAGCCGATGAAGACATGTAGCTTTGCGGAGTAACGGCGCGATTGTCGTCGTTCGTGGATCCTACAATGTCTCCTAGACTGCAAAGGAGCGCCGCGGGGTATAGAATAGGCCGACCGATAATTCTCATCGCCGTTTCGTTCCTTATCCTAAGTCCCTACGATATCGCCCGAACTCACACGTTGAAACGTCGGTATGTGTCCGAGGGTTTACTGTAGTGAGTCCTGTTCGGTGGCGGCACGTGTTGCGGTTGTTCCTGGATCCTGCAGCAGTAGTCTATGACTTGGTTTGTGCTGAAGAGATGATGTACACATTCCAACCAGGCAGCAGCATCGAATTGAAGCCGCAAGAAGTGCAAGATGTAGCGACTGACAGCTACAAGTACTGCTGTAGATATCGAGGGATCTACCTGTGGTTTGGGGCGAAGCCAAAACATCCAATCATGCTCTGTATGCCTTGGTATGCCTCGGTATGCCCTTTTTTTGTTTTTTTGTTGTTACGGGACACTCGGTGAAAGCCCTGGAATATGCAAAGAGGCGTGATACAATGAAAGCCCTGGAATATGCAAAGAGGCGTGATACAATGTAGACGTGATTGGTTGAAGAAGCAAAAAAAAAAATCTCCGTTCTCCACTGTTCCTTGATTGCTCTTCGTTGGGAAGAGACACGCAGCGGCAGTATGCAGGACGCACAGAGAAAGCAGCAGCGAGCAGAGGGAACAACTCAAATAACTCATCAATCGCCCCAAATAGAGTCCAATAAGCTCTAGCTCCGCACCTCTCCGAGCGGCAAGTATTCCCACGTTGTTCTTCCCTACAACACGGAGGAGGTCGTCACGCACAGAACAGGTGGGCGGTGCAGCAAGTTGGTGACCCCAATTTCTCATGTGCCTCGATCAAGTGTTGGTGGTTTGTGAAACAGGCATACCCAGCAGTCTCGGGAAGATAGTCTGCACATGACGCAAGCCGCATCAGGAATAGGAGAGACATTGGGGCTTACGTTGCAAGGCATGCAAAGGGTTTCTTGGTGGTTGGTGTAAACCTGGCCCAGGCTAACTAAGCAAGCTCGGTGTTTTCGCCGCCCCACCGCTTTCCGCCTTCGGCTGAAAATTGTACGAAGAAAATAAGAGGTCCATTGCGGGACAACAAGATTCTGGGTGTGGGCCACGCAGGAAGAGGAATGGAGGAATGTGATTGATGATTGCTAATGCTGTTGCTGTTGCTGTTGCTGTTGCTGTTGCTGTTGTATTGTGTGCCATGTGCGTCTCTGCTGCTGCCGGAGCAATTTGCAGACCATATATTTTCAGACCCCTCCTCTCAGACCTTACGTATTGATGTAAGGCCATTTCTTGCGGTTCTTTTTTCGCAGATCTTTTTCCCCCCCTTTCGGACAACCCAGAAAGGGATCTACAAAAAAGATTACCCCCTTCTTACGGTGTTGGTCGATCCTTTTTCACCGACCAAAAAAAAACAGACTCTGCAACGGCTGCTGTTACACATACATGCACCTTCCCACCGAAATGGTTTTTCGGTGATATCTCCTCACAGAGTGAAGCAGCGCCTACTGTAAAGCTATCCCTCGCGAGCTGTGTGTATGGTCCGTCTTGGGTGGCGGCTGACAGAGACCACAGGGCGATAGGAGGCACGGGAATGGAAGTGCCGAGAGTCGACAGCACGCTGAAAAAATGCCCACCGCGCCAGCAACCATTTTTTTTGCTCTTGTGCCCCTGTCAAAACTTTGGTTTACCGGTACTCCCTCGCCACCCACTCTAGCAACAGCGATGACAAAGGTATGCGCCACGAGCTGTGTGTATGGTCCATCTTGTGTGGTGGCTGACACAGACCAGGAGGCTATAGGATGTTCAGAAATTGTGAGCGCGAGAGTGGTGGACAAGCGGGAAAATGATCCGCCGCATCTTCAAGCAACTTTTTTCGCTCTTTTGCCCGTGTCGCAACTTTGGTTTGCCAGTACTCCCTCGCCACCCACTCAAGCAACAGCGATGATAAAGGCATGCGCCACGAGCTGTGCGTATGGTTCGTCTTGTGTGATGATTGATACAGACCAGGAGGCTATAGGACACCCAAAAGTTGGGTTCGCAAGGTTGACAGTACACGAAAAATGACCCACCGCTGCTGCGTCCAGGCTCTCTCGGTTTGTTTGCCTCTTGTTTGCCGCACACATCGGGTTGTCCACCTGGTCCAGCCCACTGAAAAAACATTGGCTACCGCCGGTGCCACCGACTCTGTACCAGCCAGCAACATGACACAACTCGTGTGACCACCGTTAGAGTTTGCGGTGGGCCGTCGAGAGATTCAAGTTTCTAGGTACGAGTGACGTGGTTGTGACCAAAAAAAGACAGGATGGGCTGTCCAAAACGGGTTGTCTTTTTCTGGCGATCTTTTTTTGAGGAAAAAAGACATTGTAAGAAGACCTTCTACGGCCAGTTGTCTTTTTTTGAGAAGGGAAAAAGAAAAAGATCATAACAAAAGACAACCGCAAGAAATGGCCTAAGAAACCCGGGCCGGACCATGTAACCCACCGGTTTACCCGAAAATCAGCATTTTAATACGACCAATCATACCGGTTATAACCGAAACCAACTGGGGATGCAAACGTCCCATCCCCGGGATGTTCAACGTATTTGGGTTGTTGGTTTGAAGCCGTGCTCGAGGCATGCTGTACGGTGCTGCTGTAGTGCCGTATGCAGGGTGTGCCTTTCTTTGCGGAACACTGCTGCTGCTGCTGCTATGCCTGTCCATCTCTTATACTTTCTCCCCACGTTGCAATGTTTCAGGTTATGGTACTTCTACATCTCTGCTGCAGATGACCAAAAATAAACAATTGTGATTCGTTGAAAATAGCCAAAATCTTGGCTTCGACACAATAATAGGTGTAAGCTCCTATCGCACCCAAACGTGCGTGGAAAAAAAAGAAACAAGAAGCGAAAAAAAAACGAAAACAAGATGCTCAGGTTCAGCCGGGAGTGCGGGCCCCAGACATCCACAAGATGAAGATGACATGGTCTGGGGTCTGTGCGTGTTGAGATCTGCTGTGTGTTTTGGGGTGTTGGGGTTTGTGGTGGTCTGTTGTTGTGTGTCATATGTGTGTTGGCGGCAAACAAGCCCACTGGCGAAAGGGGGGCCCGCATATGAGGGGGCCCGGGAAGTCAGAAAATAATCTGGGAAATCCGTGGTCCCTACCCGCAAACCCTGTGACCGGCTACAACCGGGACCAGGTTTCTTACGTCACTGTTTTTTTCCAACTGCTGTAGACTGTGCCTTCCCCCAGGGTTTTGCTTATAGGGCTGTGCGCCTTGAAGTTGCAGAATACTCCGAAGAGATTTCGAACCCGCAACCTTTAGATGGAGAGGCAGAGTATTTCCGAGGCACTACTGTACTAACTTGCCACCTCAAGAGATATTCGAATCCGCAAACTAATTACGTAAGATTGAGTCAAAGGGCTTACGATGTTGCCATCTGAACCACCGCCGTTAACCGTGGCCTGAAAAACAGGTGGTGGTGAATAGCACGCCAGCAGCGACTTGTTCACAGAAAGAGTCGAAATAGTTCCTCTGAGGTACAGCAGTACATGCGGTGGAGGCGAAAATGAACTTAGCCTGGCACAGATGTCCACATTGGCCACCGGGCGCCTATCTTAGCAATCGTGACTGCGATGCGGGTCTCCTACAAGGCAGCATGAATGAAGCAACGAGAAAAAAGTAGTTCACGAAAAATCAAGGGGATAGCACTGAACTACGTAGCGTGGAGCTATCCACTACCCACCCCTCTACACGACTATCGTAATGGATACAGGAGGTGACCTGTTGCTAGGTTGAGTCCAGGCACATAGCCCTAAAAGCCATGGCAGCACCTCATTACCGAAGGACGCATGATATATCACACCCCCTTTTCAGAGCCCGATTACCCCACGACGAAGATGTCGGAATCAAGTATATCTTGTCGGAAATCTCTCTACGAGACGGTTCCAACGCCGCCATTTTTTGGCACCGTCACTGCTTTTCTTGCCAAGACTTCGATCTTAGAAAATCGATCCAAGGGGTGTTGTACCTTATGCAACCTACGGTATGCTACTTCCTCGATGGATTTCCCAAATGATGCCAGGCAACTTGATCACCTCCTTCGCTGAAATGTTGACTAGAGTTTCATGTGTGAGGGAATGCAGGGCTCTTAAAAGCAAGTACAGCGTTTCCTTGTATTCGCCATCCCTTCCGTTCGCGTACAACAAAGAGCAAAGTTCCTCAAAACGAGAGGACCTGAGCCTCTGTAGTGACGATGTAGGTGGTGGCATAAAAACGAATAAAAAGCTCAGAAACAATACCCTCCTGTGTGGCCTGCCTCAAGAAGGCCTATCCCCGACTCCACCGGTTGGTGTGAGGTCAGCGCATCATGGTCGTGGTTATGTGGTACTGTACCATAGGTGGTACTGTTTTCCTGTGTGACCCCGGCGGACGTGCATCTAACGGCGCGTACATTGCGGCCAGAAAAAAATGGACACCAGCAACAATGCAAGGGGGGCAGAAACATAGACGAGTACAAAGCCGCAGCCATGGTAGATCCTTACAGTTTGCTTCTGTTGCTATTTTGCCGTCTCCGTCTTCTATGCGGAGAAGAACAGCTTGACCCTCCCCATGACGCCCCCTCAAGGGGTTCGAGGTCACAGCCTTGAGAAGCATGTGACGTATGCATAACATCAGCAACCTCTACCCCGCGAGAATCAGCCCAAACGGTGCCTAGAAAATTGGAGAGCGTTTGGTGTGAATCCGGAATTGGGGAGTTTTATGTTGCAGAGGCAGCTTTCGATGTGAGGGCCCCAGTAACAGATCTTGGCATGTCGACGCACCCGCCGCTGCTCCATGATATCCTTTACCGGCTTCGTGCCTGAGATAGAAATTGAAGCTGTGTGAGACGAAATGCCGTTTCGAACTCTCCGATTGGATTTACCTACAACCAGGTACCGCCCTTACGCACACCCGCCCAACCCCCTTCCTAGGAGGGTGGAGAAACCAGAAACGAAGTTGGCCGCATGGCCTAGTGGTCAGAGAAAGATAGCGTCCGTGCTTGCGCTATATGTTGGTCGCGCACACATCAGTTCGGCAAAATCTGTGGGTTGAGTAGTCCTTCTTCATGACACACAAACTACCGGCGTAGGAGGAGACAAACCAAGTTCTGTGCCAATACACTTGCTTGCAGCACCAGCCGAGCTGGATGTCATTTTCGTGTATCAGAAGCGTCGATGACAATTTTGACCCAAACCTGTAGTTATCTCGAGCATTTTCAAACTGTATCCTCTGAATCTCAGACGTTTGAACACCTTGGAATACTTGAGATGGTACCGTGCCAGTTTATTGGGTTTAGCTTGTGTTCTTCTGCGTTTCCACCCCGTCGCCCCGTCTCCCCTGCATGTATCCCTCATGTTCTGCCTCGTTTTGCAGCCCGCCCCGCAGTTTGCAATGCCGTCTGAGGATCGTGCCGCACTGGTGGCCCTGTTTCGGTCTACCGGCGGGACTCTTTGGAAGCATAACGCCTACTGGGACACAGATGCTAAACTCTCGCAATGGTACGGAGTTTACGTCAACCAGGATGGCCGTGTGAAGGAGCTGAGGCTGTCCAGAAACAACCTCAAAGGTATCTTGATCCTACTCCGAACTTTTCTGAGTATGCCTGCTGCCCTCTTGACGGTGTGCCTGGCCTTTGTCCAGAGCCCATCGCACCACAAGTGGTTCATTGAATTGAAAGTATTGGTTTCGAGTATCCTATGGCTGATACGCAGGAGGTTGATTGTGCCCAGCTACGCTTCGACCGATAACATAAACATTGGACAGGCACAACCCGTCCCCACAAAGAGGTTTCGTCTGTTCTTGTAGTCGTTGGCTCTTTACCATGAGCAATGTTGTTTTCATGAGCGAGTTGGAATCACTGGATCCTGGACGTTCTTCTAGCAGGTGAGAGCGAGTTTCAAAATGGATATTTGATTTGCAGTTTTTTTAGACATTGCATCGCAGACATGGTCGTGTGCCAAGTACAAGAACCTTAAAGAATTTGATACGGATGTTGAACTCTGTCACGTGCAGCGGCAGTGGGTTGTTTCATAAACTGGTTTACGTGCAGCTTGGGGCTTCAAACCATGTTAGCTGCGCAAGAAGGTGAAAGGAACCATCAGGCCTGTGTGGGAGATGTCGAACGTGCTAGAGTCATCTGCGGCGGTGACGTGTGGATGAGGCGCATGTCTTGGGAGAAATTTTGAATATGCATCAATGGTCTTACGTCGTCGGTTCTGTGCAGGGACTATCCCTGAAGCGGTTGGAGCTCTCACAAAACTGAAGATCGTCTCGTTGGAAGACAACAAGCTCACGGGTAAGAGAGAATGACGTGCGCAGAGCAAGATGATTTTCGAAGACGTGTCTCTCCCACGCCGTAGACAACGCCCCGGTTGTTGTTGTTGTTGTTGTCGTCTTCAGATTAAAAACCGTTCCGATCTCTCTCCACCCAGTACCTTCGCATGTCCGTACTGATCCAACACTCGACGCGGTCAATTCCCGTGGTCACAGGTTAACTTACCCTAAAAAGGTACACTCATGCTAAAAAGGTACACTCAATTAAACTTGCCCCGAGGGGTCCGCAAGTCAATAGAAATCAACGACAGATATCCTGGAGTCAACACCCCCTTGGTTCAATCTTGGTACTTCACAACGCAAGCAGAGACAAGGCCATCTGACACAGAAAAAGAGAGAAAAAAAGAGAGAAAAAGAGAAAACAGAGAAAAAGAGAAAAAAAGAAAAAGAAAACAGGAAAGAGAAAACATAATGAAAATATATAAAAAGAAAACAGGAAAGAGAAAATAAAATGAAAATAAAATGAAAATAAAAATAAAAAGAGTGAGGACAAAAAGGGACCAGCGAAAATAACAAGAAATAAGGGGCAGAAAAAGGAACACGGTGGAGAGACCACTAACAAACAAGCAAACACGCAAACATGGCCACCAACCAGTGATACATCGTAATGGTACGTCATCACTTGTGAGGGGTTGGTGCAATGGTGCAGCGTTGGGGGGGGGGAATTGGCTAAAAGAAATTCAATCTGGCACGTATCGCGCCACTCGGTCCGTCTCTTCTTGTTTGCTTTCTTCCCTCACCGTCTCGTCCGTCTCCTGCCCCCCTCCCGCCCCATTGGTTGTTGGCTTGTGGTTTCGTTTGAGCCCTCGTTGTCGGCTGGCCTCTTCTTACTTCTCGTGCCACGAGGTCATGAACCTCTCAGCTCCCTGCAGCACCGCCACATGCCAGGTTACTCCCCCCTCCACCTTTGTAGCTTCCGTCCACTTTAACTTCGGTGCCGTGTCTTTCGGTGCCGGGATTCCGAGACAACATGGATCGGTTTTCGTAGATCCGTGGTCGGCCCCGAATGCCTTCAGGTCGTCGAGCAAACGCTTCGGCCAGTTCTGTTCCTGCCCCCCCCTACGTGGCTTCCCCCCCCCGCCAGTTCGCCGAGCATCAGTCGTTCGGGAGTCGCCCGTCCGGCTGCCTTGCCAGTGCTACCGCGAACAGTAGGCGTCGTTGTCGTATCGTGGCTTCAAGGCTCTGGCATTCGACCCTATTCAGCGTCTGGGCGTAAGAGAGCTGCCGGTAGGTATCTTTCTTGCGCTTGTACCCGATAACTCGAAGGAGCAGTCGGTGGTGTGTCGACCGCAGCGTCTGATAGTGGCCGCTGAGTGGTGACCATGTCATGCAGCCGTGCAGCAGCGCCTCCATCGCCTCCGCCTGGAGCAGGCGGATCTTGAGTCGGAATGGCGCTTTCGGTCTGTCGAGAGCTCCTGGCCATATCGCCTGAGGCACGCCCACGCTCCTCTGCTCCTGTAGTTGATCTCCCGGGTGAGGTCGCCGTGTTCGTTGACGAGGCCACCGAGGTACCGGAACTCGGTCGTCTGGGCGTATTTCTGTCCCGCGGCTTCGATGGTCAGCGGTGGAGGCGGGGAGGGCTGTGATGTTGTTGTAGTCGGCTTGTCATTCGCGCGCATCAGGAGCGTCTCCGTCTTCTTCTCCGACACTTAGTCCGAACTCCCCGAACACCTCAACGATGATGGTCATCATTCTCGCCAGTCGTTCTGCAGACCTCGATACGACGCCGGCATCATCGGCATACAACATTTCCCATACTGCCCTCCGTACTCGGTCAAGAGGTGTCTCCTCCCCCCCGCCCGCTTCCGTCCTCCCCTCCTCCAAGCACACCAGGTTCCGCAGAACAACATCATCCTCGCTGAATCGGATAACGACGACCTCGAGGACCTCGGCGAAGAAGATGCTGAACAGCAGTGGGGATAGCACACATCCTTGTCGCACGCCTTGTGTGACGAAGAACCAGTCCGATAGTTCTCCGTCGTCCATGCGCACCCGGGCCCGCATTCCATCGTGGAATTGGAGGATGACTTTGATCAGCTTCGCGGGAATCCCGGCCCTGGCCAGCACCTTCAATAGCATGTGTCGGTCCACCGAATCATACGCCTTCTTCAAGTCGACGAAGCATATGTAGAGCGGTATTGGCAGCAGCCTACTCTTTTGGACGAAATGGAATACCAGCAGCGTTATGACAACGTGTTTGATGGGCTGAAAGTGTGTGCAGGCTCCATCCTTACAAGACTGGGATCTCTAGGCAAATTGCAACATCTTCGGCTGCACAGAAACCAGCTGGTCGTCGAGAGAGAATTAATCAAGTTGATCGCCTTCTCTTATTTGGTTCGACAACGGCCCTGAACGAACATGGACTACGACCACAGAACGGTCGCGTTCCATGTCTGCCACTTGTAGGGTGTGTTGGAAGATGCGGGGTCGCCTGAAATTAGTTTTATACCCAGATTGAGCGGGTTAAACGTTTGAACTTCGACGTTCGGAATCTAGCATCAGATCCGTGATTGGTCCAAACCAAATTTCACGTATAGCATGACCACGGGGGCTTTGAAACAACGATTTTACCCCATCCCTCTTTCCTCGAGGGTCACTGCGATACCAACTGTGCGTCATCGTTCGATCGTTGCGCTCGGCATTCGTAGAGGGAAGAATATTGGGGGTTCAGCGTAAACGAGTTTGCATTAGTCCCAGTTTTGATCGACAATGCCTCAGGCAAGTCATTTGTTTGTTTAAATCCAAGCGTTTTGAACGCTGTGACATTCCGATGTGATGTCACTTCCTCTCTGTTGTGTCCGACGACTTTGCCATTTGCGTCAACATATAAATTAGAAACTCGGATTGCCAGTCAGGCTGGCTAGGTCAGGGCGAGACAGGCACCAGCTGTTGGTGTGGGAGGTGCCGAAGGTGAAACAGTGATGTGTAGCGCTTCCGCGAGGGTGAGACTCATGTCTTGAAGAACACTGTGTTTCACCGGTCTGACCTCTTTGGTTCCTTTTCTGTGCAGGTCCTATCCCTGGTGCGCTTGGAGCTCTCAAGGAGCTATTATATCTTCGTTTGAGCGGTAACAAGTTCACGGGTGAGAAAGCATGGAAGATCAGAGCATGATTGTTTATGTAGTAGAAGACTTGTCTTTCCCAACCCCATGGGAAATGTCGGCGGCAGCCTGCAAGGTTCGATGCAATGAATGCGTCAGCTTGTTGATTGACCCCAAGCCTTATGCTACTGGACGGGCAAGGCTGACCCAGTTGACAGGCATGAAGAGGTAGAGAAGTTGTAGTCACTTCTTTTGGTTACCCCTCGAAGACGAGGAATAGTGGAGATTGAAAACCAGGTACATGTTAGCCAATCACGCAGCAGTCGCAAGAGTTACCCGTCTGAGGGACGCACTCAAGATGATTAACAATCTGCCGAAGACGTGCTAGATACTTACGGGAAGATACCCCGAAGATTCACGCCGGCCGAACAGTCAATTTCACTTGTCAAACAAAACACCACACATGAGTGGCGATAGCAACGACAAAATCCATCTCACGAACAAACTTCACCATGGCAGCTTGTTTCACATGCTAAATGCCTACGCAGGTTCAATCCCGGCACGGCTCGGATCATTGCAGAAACTGCAACGACTTTGGCTCAACGACAACCAGCTGGCCGGTGAGAGGGCAACAACTCAAAGGCATCGTCGAATCCAGATGGTTCGGCAACGGCCCTGGCGGGACATACGCTATGATCGCAGAAAAGCCACTTTAGATTTCTTCCAAACTTTTGGTTGATGTAGTATTTGGGTTTTTTTCTGATTCATACAGTTTATGCATTCCGAGGCTGAGCACGACTTTTGGCATTTTCGATATTCAAGTTTATCAAATTTATATATGACGTCGGTGATTGGCCGAGACGAATTTCATCCCTAGCACCTCCACCTCAGCGTTCAAATGAAACGCAGAAAGTACCACCCTGTTGCCGTGTTCGTAACCGAACGTGAGTTCAACTGCGTTCACGAGTTCGGTCGTTGCGCTTGGCGCTCTTGGGAGATGGAATATTTGGCGTTCAGTATAGACGAGATTGTTTTGGTCCCAGTGTGATCGACAGCCCCGCCCACGGGACACTTCCTATGATGAAAAGGTCATTTCCATAGATTTGAACGCTGTAGCATGCATGAAGGGACTTGCTCGCTGTTGTGTGTCTGGTGCGTGTGCGATATTCGTCATGTATTCTTGAGCTAGGTTGCCTACGCCAGGGCATGACAACAACCAGCTTTGCAGAGTGGGAGGTGTCGAAGGTGCTATTCTAGCATCATGTGCGGCGTTCATGCGTGAACTAGACTCGTGCCTTGGCGAACGTCGGCTGACCGGTGACCCATTCGTTCGTTTTTCTGTGCAGGGCCTATTCCTGAAGCCCTTGGAGCGCTTACGGAGCTGACGAATCTTTTGTTAAGCTACAACAAGCTCACGGGTGAGATAGGATTGCGTGAGCAGAGCATGGTTGTTTTAGGATAGATGTCTCCCCCCCTGTTCGCAAAATTTGAATAGGTTGGCGTCGAGTGGCACCGACGCTGAAAAACAAGCCACCAGCCCCTAGACATGAAATAATGGAACTAACCAATTTTGTATTTTTCCCATACCGTAACACAAACCCGCCAAGCCAGACATGAAAGAGCTGAACTAATCGACCTTTTATTTTCCCATACTGTAACACAAACCTGACAAGCCAGACATGGAAAACTGAACTAACCGACTTTTTATTTCCCATACTGTAACACAAACCGGAAAAGCCAGACATGGAAAAACTGAACTAACGGACTTTTTATTTCCCATACTGTAACACAAACCTGACAAGCCAGACATGGAAAAAATGAACTAACCGATTTTGTATTTCCCATACTGTAACACAAACCTGACAAGCCAGATATGAAATAATTGACCTAACCGACTTTTTTAATTCTCATAACGTAACACAAACATGACAAGCCAGATATGAAATAATTGAATCCAACGAAATACATCTCCAGACGCTTGACCATTTTTGTTTTTATTACTATTATTATTATTATTATTTTTTTTTTCCACAGTTGAAAACGCAAAAGTAAGCAAGAGTAGAAGGTTATTGGCCACCTTACATACATACCAACACGAAAACGGAAACGAAGCATAAATATAGACACAGCAATCCTTTTGGTCAAATGTGCGATGCACATGAAGGTTGGAGACTCGTGGTGAGATAACCGTAACACAATACCGGTTCCCATTGGGCGGTGGGAATCTGGTCAGGCACTATCCTAAATTCTCCGCAAGGAGAGGGGTGGATAATGCAAGACAAAATGTCAGACCTAACATACTCAAGAACCTTGTTTTCAATTGACCGACCAAATGACCCAAAAGAGAAGGAGCACCAAGCGGTACGTAGATATCTTGAAGCTTGAAGGATAGACGCCGGTACAAAGTGTGGGGGGATTGTTGGTCAAGCTTTCGGCAGCGAAGGTCTACTCGGGAGCGTTAGTGGGGTAGCTACCCATGGTGTACCGTACAAACGTTGATGACCGTAACTCATTTATCAACCCTGGGTCGACTTAGACCGCCATCAGGGAAGATAGTGCTCTCTGGCGTCTACGAGGAAGCGATTTTTATGTTTGTATGTCATAAAAATCAAGGAAGAGACGGACATCCCGATGTGTGAGTGAGACCTTCTGTTATGCAAGCCACCCTTGAACCTTACATGGGGAAAATGACCTCCCCGGAGGAAAGTACCCAGTACAGCAGCTGGGGCAAGTTGAGAGAAGAAACGGTCGTGGGACGCTTGGGTTGGTTACCATGCAGATCGCCTGGCACAAACTTGGGGTACTTGTGCTAAGGGTGTTGAACTTGGCTCCAGGCTATGAGCCCGTGTTGGAGGCACTTTTTAGTGTCGGTGAGCCGGCAAAAGAATTGAAAGACACCAGACCCTCAACAAGTACTAGGATTGGGAAGTCCCAGTAATTTGAAAGCATCCCACTTCAAACACAAAGAACGAGATAGTCTCGAAAGAGATAGGGAGGGAGACGACGAGGCACAAAGGGTGGAGAAGGAGAGAATGGAAAGGTGCAGTACTGGTAGTGTTGATATTTGGGGTCAATAACGACATGACAAGGTTGGAGTTCAAAAGTAGATGTGAAGAAGTAGGATTATATTGCTTCGCAGGGGGGGGGGTAGAAAGGGAAGGAAACCACTTTAGAATCACGTTTGGAAGGAGA
>FN649755.1:849296-882375 GCA_000310025.1 Ectocarpus siliculosus
GGTGCCTGCCGCTGGGGGGGACAGCGATCACGCTTTCTCGGCCTGACGCCCAACGGACGAGAGGACTCATCCAAGAGGTTCAGATCTCCGCCCAAAAAGACATGTGGTGCGGCGTGATCTTCGTCCTGCTGGCGTACACCGGGGCAGCGGCGGCGGCAGCAGTAACCAAAGCGGCGACGGGCGGCGAGGGGGTTAACGTCGCTCTCCACGCCCAGAGCAACTACGCGGTGCACGGCTGGGTTGCAGGTCAGTCAAGAACGGCATCCAGTTTTTGTTGGTCGAAGTGTGTGTCGGTGGCTTGACCCCTCCGTACTGTAGAGCGCCGTGCTCTGGCGCGGACGCGGCGTCGACGACGGGGGGGATCGGCGATTCCCTCGATCCCACAGTCTATGTGCAAGCAGTTGACAAGGATATTATTCTGATGATGTGTTCCGTTGGCTCCTCTGCTCTCGCCGTCTTGATCGTACAGTCTTAGTCTTTGTCACTGCCGACAGCGAAGTGCTCCCGAACTGACATCTGTCTCTATATCTGCCTGTCTGTGCTCCTTGTAAATACTCCGTGCAACCAATTACCGCATGTTTATGTACATAGAGGGGTTCGATCGACATGTGAGGAGAACTGGATGCACAGCTTGGAAAAACAGCAGCAGTATACATGATGCAACAACAAGCAACAACGCAGTCTACGATAGATAGGGCTACAGTAAACCTGCGCACATGCGTTCATGTTCAAGACTGCGCGATTGAGCCCCCTGCCTGGTATTGGCCCGTGACCTCTGCTACTTCTTACTATGCATACTGCAAATTTCGGTTACTGCATATCTAAGGGTCAGAAATTACGACCAGCGGGCTACGACGGGCGTTTGCAGCCCTTCCTTGCGTGCGGAGCTGCGAGGTGAGTTCGTGTCAACTGGCTTTCGAATGACGCTTGGTTGGAGGAGTATTCTTCCGCACGAGAAGAGACAGGACGTTAGCAGTGTGCCCGCAACAGCCCCTTCGGTGTTATTGCTGAAAGGGGTCGGTCGTGTTGAATGTAAAGATGGTGCGTCATAGGTGTGTAGCGCCCCGACAAACAACATCAGCAGCAGGTGGTCAGAAAAGCTCACCAATCAAGGTCCCTCGAAATTTGGTAGCAGTAGATGTAGTTTAAACTACAAGAACATCACGCTCCCCCCCCGGGCGTAGACTACTGTATCAAAGAATGCAGCTAAGACTAGACTAACATCTACCGCTGAGGCGTGTTTCGAAGCACAACCAACCCTCGCGTGCCTACGTCGGATCGGAGGCCCGCCTCGTTCTCATCTACAGGACTGTAGTCTAGGTGGCCCGACATAGCGGCACGTAGGGGCAAGCCAAGAACATGCCGCTATCCAGGGCAGTAACGCTATCTATTCCTAATAGGGATTATACTGAGAAACGCAGTTGGGACAAGCGGTTTCGATGCCACAATATCGGCAATTCCGTTGTTCAGGTTGCCGCTATATCGGGCCACCTATTGCTGTATACCAATGTTTCCTCCGACGACGCGGGCCCACAGACGTTCTCTTGTATGCACCTTGGTCAAACAGATATTCGCCCCGTTTTCTTACGATGGGGTTTCCAGTCGAAAGTGGGACTTGGTGATCATCGAGGGGTACACGGGCTCCGTGCCAGCTTTCATTCACGAGGTGAGGTAGCAGCACAACTGATGTGTTTCGTATAGGATGAACCCTGACTGAGCGATGCCGCCTGCCCCACAAATTGGCTTGGTTGTCGTCGGGGAAACCACAGCTGAAGCTCAGAAACGGTCGTTGAGCGCAGGTGGGTTATCACCGCACAATGGATGTTGCCGGCGGAACGTGTCGCAAAAATATCTGCACTAAAATGAGCGCGACCTTCTTGGTGAAGGCTCTTCCTGTGTGTTTCGTTCAAAGTTGTAGCACGCAGTCTAGAGTAGTAAAATGAGTTGGGCTAGAACCACTGTCCTTCATATGTTGCTTCTTCTGTGGCCTACCGTATGTGACACAAGATAACCCCCACGCTGGACCGATTTTCAGAGCTCGATCTCTCAACAGCAGAGAGAGTCCCAGCGCCGAAAGCGGCAGCGTTGAAGCCGTCTCGTCGAGAGCTTTCCGAAAATGTATCGTTTCGTTGATGCATGGTCTTTGTCGTGGTGCATTCGAGCTTGGGAAATCGACCCCGGGTGTGTGTGTGTTATCTTGTGTCGTATAAGGTAGACGTTTCGTGTGCTATTCATTTACTGTGTGTCAACACGCCATTCAATAGAACCGTTCAACCATGCACTCCACGCTGGGTGTGCGCACGTAGCCTCCCCCATAACCCAGAAACCTTCAGCAGACTTGTGATGTTGTCTTGTGCTGAGCTTGTACCAGCAGCCCTAGCGTACTACACGCACAGCAGGCCAGCTCTGCGGGTCTTACGTGAGATTTGTTCAAGCAAAGGAGGACGAGCTCAAACGCTCGAGTGAAACGAAGAATGACAACGAAAGTAGCGCTAACCCCCCCCCCCCCCCCCGGTGTTTGCAATCGGGGTTGGGTTTTCGTCGCTTGGCAACGACGTTGTAAAATAAGCCGACTCATTTCGTGAACTCGGCAACCAGGTTGCCGTTCTTTTTTTTTTCTCTGTTTTTTTTTTTTGCGGTGATCGTAATGGTGGTCGAGTAGATCATGTTGTGCGGGGTCGAGAACCCTCACTCCGCGCAAGGGGGATGATCGCACCACGTTGTGTTAAAATGGTCAAGCATCCTCGAGGCAGTTACACAGTGCTTATAACTGTCTCAGGAAGTAAAAGCACCAGAAAATAAATTAAGTCATACGCAGCTGTCATCCGTACGCAAGGAAAAAACACAAGATGCCGAACACCCTTAGCAGGATGTAGCTCACCCTTCATGCGACTCGCCGAATACCTCACGGCGCTTCGCGCTTGGTGATGTGAGAGCCTGGTCCGGTGAGAACCCGGCGTGCTCCGTCCCGCCTTTGTAGGGGATGCGCGGTCAATGGTCTAACGACTACGGCATGCACGATTATGAGTACCCCCCCCCCCTCCTCCCCTCCAACCCCTTGACGTCCTTATACCGATCGCGGTCCGAACGGACCTGCGTGTCGATGTCGTACGTAGGTTCGGGCTGGCAACGATGACGTCGTGGTGCTTTTCTACTGCCTGGACACTTACCCGTCCCTATCCGTGGTCGGAAACTTGGACGTCGATGCCTTCCTCACTAACAGCTTAGCACTCTTGCCGTTCCTGCGACAGGTGAGAGCCACCCAGAACATTTTTCTCCACTCGCTTTGTTCTTGGCACAAGTTGGTATTTAGGACATCAAGGCTCCTCGGTGATGCAGGACTGTGATATTCGTGTCTGCCGCTACAAAAACAAATCGGCATTGGCTATGTCCGGAGAGGCACATGAGGTGCTGATGCTCGAAGAGAAAGGTGACCTCGGTTCCTGATCGCTATCAGGCCCAAACCCCACAGCCCCGGTCGCAACCATAGCAGGGTCTTGGACGATATGCCGATTCATTGGCGTTCCGGGGCGTCCTCGTTGACGCGTCTCGCCCATCCAGGAGCCCCCGATTAACTTGCTGTCATGCAGAAACAGTCTAGGTTCATATATCAAATGGCAAGAGGAAAGCTCAGCACGTCGATACGGAAACAATGCAGATGCAGATCCTGTCCACCGGCAGAAAAACAGCCCAGGACAATCATCTGCATGCAGTGGTTTCCATAAGAAAAAGTAAATCGTCATGGCAGTGTTACCGTATGCATGCACACCTTCGTTTGTAGCCCTTGCACAACATTCCGCAGTGATGACTGATGAGAAGCACGATGACCACTATTGTAAGCCACCAGTCAGCGCTGATTAGCGGTCTAGTGGTCATCGTGCTTCTCAACAAAAGCTAATGTCCGGGGTTGGATGGTATAAATTTTGTTGAGAAGCACGATGGCCACAATAATAGACTACTGTTAGCAAGCTCTGACTAGCAGTTCAGTCTAGTGGCCATCGTGCTTCCAAATAAAAACTATTGTCCGGAGAATAACATACATCCCTCTCCTTTTTTCTCAACAATACCTTCACCTCTTTCTCAAAAACTCTATCCTCAGATCGCTCCGGCGTCGTCACTGGTGCACCTCGCGGCAGACCCGTCGGTGATGCAGGCGGCGCCGTTTCGCCCGGAGTACGCCCACAACGTTGTGTACCTCGGCCAATTCAAGGGCACCAAGCATCGGCTCGTCGAGGTCGGTGGTTTTTATTCCCGGTTGCGGCAAACTCGCAGTTTTCGTCGGAGGTGTTCGTGCGTGGAGGTACATTGGTCGGATTGTGCCGATACTGGCGGTTTTCGTATATCGCAGACGGGAATGACCTTTGAGGGACATACATACATGCCAGGAGAGACTTTGGGATACGAGTTGGCGGCCTCCCCCTTTCGATTGGTTTTGGCCTGACACTCTCCTCCTTTCTCGTACTCTTCTTCCTCTCTGATGTCACCCCAACGATCTAATACATGCGGTTATGAACACTCTTAGGACTCTGGAGCGCACACAACATGGGCATGTATAAGCAGGAGGAAGCACACGTCAACGCTGTCTGTGGCCCAAAGGGGGAATATATAGAGACTTGCGGGGTGTTGATGGCTGAGAACGAAGGTGTCTGAATCACGGGTGTTTGAGACTAGCTATATCGGTGGACAATAGTCGTAGGTTCTGCGATTCTATCGTTTTGGGTAGGGGGTGCTCAGCGTCAGAGGTTGCAGAGCATAGGTTGACTCAAGACCTTGCTATTAACGAGTGAACAGGGCAAGCCTGCCCATGCATGCCGAAGGGAGATAGCCCTTCTACGAAACACATTCATTCTCGGTAGATCCGTACCTGTAGTGCTGAGTACACCTAACAATCCATACGGGTGTCTGAACTTGCGTTCATCGCTTACCCTCGGCGAAGCTCGGAGAGCATCGTCGACGAAATCCTGTCTGATCTCGTAGTGAAACCACACTACTCGTCGACACAGGCTAGCTAGGTGTCTTCTGAACCACCCAAGAATCGCATCCATTAACCTCAGACCCTGAAAGAGGTTGCGCCGTATGGACTAGCCATCTACGGCAACGGATGGAGCGGTGTCGAGGGCGCGGAGGAACTGTTGCCGTTCTGGCGGGGAATTCTACCGCTGGGCGATGTCGCTGCTCTTTACACATCAGCCAAGGTGAGGCCTGCAGAGGCTGCAACTCCGTTAGGACATAAATGCGTGGTTCCATTTATCAGAGATATTTAGTCGTGCTGACATGCACAGTGTTCATGCAGAGGTATAACCTTTAGACCAGCCCCAAGAGCAGCAGTGGACTCCATCTAACTCCCGAATCATCAGATCACACATATACCACCGTCCCCCCCAGAGGCTCCCGGCATAGGAAGTAGGCTGAAAAGGGGCGGGGAGTGATATCGATAGGATTGATAGGAGAGGGAAATCATTTTTTGCGCCACCACTGGTGAAGTCGGAAGGAACGATTGGCCATCGGTGATCAGTCCTGCGGGAAAAATGCTCCGGCCTCTCGAGGACGCGCGCTCAATGGTCCAACAGCTAAGCCTTGCAAAGCATGACCCTCCCCTCCAAAAAAGCTTCGCTCGTCGTCGGCGCGGCGCACACATGCGCAGGTTGTCATAGCCACGACGGAGACGCTCCAGCGAAGCTTGGGCATGGTCAACAACCGCGTGTTCGAGGCTCTCTCCTGTGGGACCGCCGTCGTGGTGCGTATGCTGTTGTTGTTGTTGTTGTTTTCGTTGTCTTCACAATAATAAACCGTCCCGTTCTCGCTGCCCAGTACCTTCTTCTATCCGTACTTGTCTAACCCTTGACGAGGTCGATTCCTGTGGTCACGGGCTAACTTACCCAAGAAAAGTCATGCGTACGAAATAAAGAAGCGAGCCAGGGGAGCAGTCCAGACAGGGGCGAAGTGGACCCATTTCTCGGATTTATTGTTTTTGAGCACAATCTGGGGACATCGTATGTCCCGCTACGTAAGACAGCAGCAATGCTGTCGTTGAACACACGCGGACAAATTCAACTTTGTTGACCGCGGTATCCAGCAGGTGGTTTTTCATACGTCGAACGCGTGGCGGTATCAGTCAATACGGATTTTTTTTTTTTGCTTTCTCGCCTCCCCAAAGGTGTGTGGTAGTCTGCATGGAGCGCCCACACAGGCTGCACACGTCCACCGGTAGTAAGACGTTCCTTCGCTCTCGCTCGCCGTTTTTACCCATCTTCTTTGCCTCTGGATTTCGTTTTGATGTCCATGGTGTCTCTCTCTCTCTCTCTCTCTCTCTCTCTCTCTCTCTCTCTCTCAATCACACCTTCGCCGCCGGTGTTTTTCTCGCGAAAGAGCGACGCCTTCCCGGCGGCGGAGGAAATGTTCGGCGACCACGTGCATTTCTACCGCCAGCCTGGTGACGCGGCGCGAGCGGTGAAGGTGTGACTCTTGCCCGAACTCCGGACCCCAGCTTTAGTTAGAACGCACGATGCCCGCTGGACTTCTACTGACACTACCAGTAGTCCGGTGGTCATCGTGCTCTAAGCAACTCTTTTCAACACCCGGGTTGATTGATTCGTAAGGGAGGGCACGCAGGGTGGGAAAGGTTCTTGGGAAGGGCCAGATCGTGATTGGCCGCCCTTGTGTCCGGCGCCTGGCCGAGGGCATCAGTGTCTCGGGTGGCACAGACAGTAATTTCAGGATGTGTTGGTGCCCAAAGAATCGTTCCCCACAATGATATGTGTCGGTGCCCGGCCAACAAGAGCCATGCTCGTTGGGGCCTTACGCCCCGAAAGAGTGTACCCAACGCAGACGGGAAATCGAAGCAGCCCCCCCCCCCGTTCTCGCATCCCCCTGACAACGACCCCATCCCCCCGCCTCGACTTGCCTGCCGCAACAGCACCTGCTCGGGAACGACACCGCGCGAACCGATCTGGGCAGGAGGGGCCGGGAGCTCGTCCTGTCCAAGCACACCTTCGCGTCGCGCGTGGTGACGATTCTCTCGAGCGTGGACGAAGTGGTAGCGTTGAAAAACCAGGAGGAGGCGTCAGCGGCGGGAGAGGCTTCGTCCGCGGCAGCCCGGCGCCTGGCCCCGCCACCGGGCGAGGCGACGGCAGCGGCCACGGCGGGGGGTGATGATACTCCCGCGAGGGGTGCCGCCGGCGCTGACGCTATCGCCGCCGCCGTGGGTGCCACCGCGGTGCCGAAGGGAGGTGGCGGCGTCGAGAGCTGTTGCCAATCGGGCAGAGCTTGTCGCAACGCCGTCGAGTTCACGGCATGCCCTACCCCCACTACGGCACCTGGAGAGGGTGGAGAAATCTTGGCGACATCCGTGACGTCGTGCCCTCCAGAGGGAACGCCCCCGGGTGAAGAGGGTGCTGCCGTGGAGGAGGTACGACCACGATCACGGCGCCATCACGATCCCTTGCCACCGTCGCCACCGCTGAGGGCGGCGGCTCCAGTCCGGGCGCACCAACGCCCGGGCCAGGCTCAACCCCTCGCACACGGTGCCGGCGAACACGCCACCGGCAGCGGGGACATCTCCAGTGATGATGCGACACAGGCAACATCCTGCGACGGCTCCGGGGATAATTCGACAAGTAGAAGGTCCTGCAACGGCTCTAGGGATGACACGACAAGCGGCGCATGCCGGCACGGTTCCAGCGATAGCTCGACAACAGGAACACCGTGCAACGGCGGTTCCGGGGATGATACGAAAAGGGCAACATCCCGTAACGGCTCAGGTAACCCCGACTGTCCTATGCCCCAGCTGCTGGGGCGAAAGAAGACGCCGCTGGTGGTGCGGCCTAACGCTCCGCTGGTCCTTGTCGTGTACCGATCGGAAACCCCTCCGCCTGGGCAATTGCGGCGGGACCTCCAGTCCGCGGCTGGAGCCGTGGCCGGCGGCGCCAGAATAGCGTTCATGGAGACAACAGCCGAGACTCTCGGCGGCCGCGATTCGGACGTCGAGTGTTCCGGATGGGGGCGACGGATCGGGGCGGAAGAATTCTCTCGGCTGAAGGCCCTGCAGACCCGCGTCTCCCGGCTGCTGGCCGATGCAGGCCCAGGTGAACCACGAAAAAATCGGCCCGGCCCGGTAGAGATGGACACGTAGGGACTACGAGTTACCTTCCCTATCCTTACGTCCTCGTCTGGTTATCTTTTCTATTTTTTCTTGTCTCGGGTGTGTGGAGAATGCGTGGGCGGGTTACCAAGAGAAACCGACACTTGAAGCTAGCACACCGACGAAAGCTCTGACGAGGTAGCCTTAAGATAACCCTTGCTTGGGCGGGTCGCCAAGAGAAACCGACACTTAAAACTAGCACACTAACGAAGAGCTAGAGCTCTGACGAGTTAGCCACAAGAATACCCTTTCTCGGGCGAGTTTCCAAGACGAACGAACATGAAGCTAACTCACCGAAGAAGAACCAAATAGGGCTCTAACGAGGTAGCCCTAAGAAAAGATAGCGTGGGCGATATTTCAAGAGAAATGAGCATGAAGCCAGCACATCGACGAAGAGGTAGCCATAAGATGAGCCTTGCTTGCCACAACCCTTGTTTGCCGGAGTCCGGGGCACCAGTACCCTACTCCGAGGAGACGAACGACCCCTCTGTCCACCCATTGTATGCGCTGTCTAAGGCAGAACACGACCGACGGCCAACGTCTGCTACCACAGAGTGCTTCGATCCACCTGTCTTAGCCAACGACCAGACTATGCGGTAGCCGTACTTCATTGAGGGATGACTGATGTTGAACATGACAAGACGATAATCCCTATCACCAATGAGCCCGGAAAATAAAGAGCATGAGTGGAGAAATTTCTACATTTTTCAAAGTCAAACGCCGCGCCGCGCCGCGCCCCGCGCGCTCCCGAACTCTTACCTCCACACGACATATTTCACGGCGCAGCGGCCGCCCACGGAGAGCACGGAGATACGCCGAACGTGGACTTTCTTGGCGTGGAGGCTGCCCGCGAGGCGCACGGCTTCATGGAGTGGTGCTGCTCCGTAAGCATGCTCATCGTGTATTCGAATGTGAGGATGCGGGTGCCAAATAAAGTTTCTGTTTTGTGGTTCGTGTATGCAACTGTTGTGGGGATGGCGGCTGCAGTAAAATGTTTCGAAATATATAGTTTTGGACCCTGTCAGGACCGCAAGGCAGGAGCCTCTCTCCATGTCCCAGTTTTCGTGGGTGGTCCCGTGCCTCTCGTCTGGCGCGTGTAGGTGTAGGAAAGCAGGGCTCCCCTCGTCAGCATGTACTTGGACACTCCTCCTCGTAGATCTCTCTTCGACCGGGAGGAGCTGTTATTGGTGCCTTTGTCACTTACTGTGGGGCGGCCCGGCTTACCGATCCGTAAAGTAGTGTCATGACGAAATGTATCCGCCATTCAGGTCAGGTCGCTAAACCGAAGTACCAATTACTTTAGTATATACGAAGCAGTTAGTGTGGCGGTGCGACATAGTTTATGTTGTGGTCGCTAAACAGGGCATGTCGCGAAGCAGGGGGTCGCAAAACTGCCCCCCCTACTGTACTGCGCTCTGGCATATTTTCCTTGTTGTACGCCAAGGCCACGCCGTAGGTTTCGTTACGCGCCGCGTTTCGGCTATGTTTCGACTCATCTTTCGGTGCTAAACAATCGGAAATGCACACCGGCAGAAATCCAGCAGGTATTGAAAGCCAATCTCTTGAAACAAATTTCCGCCCGAAACAGGTGGGAGACCCTTTGGAGAGGTGGTTTCTCCACCGGCTCGTCGGCGAACACGCTTCGCGCGTCGTGCGCACGGCGTTTCTCGCTGTCGCCGCCGGTGGCTCTGAGGGTGCGGAAGAACAACATAGTGTTGCGAGACAAGAGCACGAGATCGCGAGACAACGGCACGGGGTGGCGGGACAACACGGTAAAGCTCCGACGTCTTTGGAGGCTCAACGGCTGGACCGCTACGAGTGGGTTGAGCACCTTGGCGGCTGCGGCGAGGTGAGATGAGATGAGACGCCACGATAGTAGCCGAAACGCGTCGTCTTCAAACGGCGTTTTTATTGGCAAGAAAGAGAGTGTGATCTCGAAGTTTACTCAAGGGTCGAGGATTCTCAAGGTTGAACGAGCGCGAAGTTAAGGGTTTGGTGTGTTTCTTGGGAATAATTGCGCCGTGCTTCGCCGAGGGTTTTATGTGGCACGAACACGCGTGGTTGCTAATACCTCTCAATCAGTACCAGGACTGAGAGCAAAACGCCACCATGCCCCAACGTCCGTTAGAGGCAGAATAAGCCAGAAACCATTCCGAGGACGCGCCACACACACCGGGTGGCGCGGTTCGGTCGAGCGCTTGAGGCACCGCCGTTAGTTGCTGTCGAAACCTTCGGAAGCCTTGCGTGGAAATCAGACTCGGCCCTTCCAACGAGATAGAGCCCCGTCATGCCAAGATACACGAAAGAGGTTGTTCCACGGTCAGGTAGAATACCTGTTCAAGGCGCTTCATGTACCGGTAGCCATGCGAGCACGAACTGTTGCCTCGCCCCAAGCATTTCACGCAACGAGTCATTATGCGTACGTTGCCTTGCCTGTCGCCCGACAGGGATCGACATGACCGTGCCCGCCGAAATGCCCCTCCCCCCCAAAAAAAACTCGCAACGCCAGGGCCGCTCGTGCCCCGGGTCGGTCCCTTCAGAGGGAGGCTGCTTCGCGGAAGAAACGAGAGGCAAGACTTGCCCTTCTGTCTCCAGGCTCAAGAACAAGATCGAACAAACCTTGTTCAGGGTGAGGAAGCCCTTCCACGATGCCGTTGGTTAGGCGTTGGCTGCGGCGCCAAGGTTGACTGGGGACTTTTGATTTCGGCATAGCCATTATCGCGTTTTTGTTGCCACGTTGATGGGATCTCAAAGCTACTTGGTTGCTACACCCCGGTGTCGCCCGTTGAACCGACCAAGCGATGCTTCAACCTAACAACCAGGTGGACCAGAACGGATGCCACAAAGTACTGAAAATACCGATACTGTACAGAGTAGCAACATAACGTCGATGTTGCAAGTTCGTATTGTCAAGCCATGTCCACCACCTCGCCCGCGTCCGGTCCCTGCTGGGTGCGCCAGGTCTCCAGACACGCGACGATTTCCATGTTGGAACCGAGAGAGGGCACAGTTTTCGCCGCCGAACGGAGCGAAAGGGAAGGAGCAGGCGATTGGGCCCAATTAAGACTGCGTGTCAAGGTGTGGAAGACACGCTGTTGTTTTTTGTCTTCACTTCAGATCAGCGCTCACAGCACTTGTGGCCAGCAGCTCGGAAACGTTTCAACAACCAATCGCACCTTGACATGCACTTTATTCTCGGCCCAATCGCCTCTAGACTATGTCAGCTGCTCGGCAACATTTCGACAACCTATCGTGTCTTTCTCGCAAGAAAAAGACGAAGGCAAAGTACCACAGGACGGGTGGGTAGAGGGCTTGAGTGAGAGGAACCTTTCCGTGTGACCACGGGTTGGAGTAAACGGCAAGTCTCTGCCGATCCTCATCCCAGACGTGGGTCCTGTAATGGACGACTACATCACGATGCTCCACACGTACGCTTCTAATTTGTAGGCACCTCCAAGCTTTGAATATTTGCACAGTTGAAATCGTAGACCTTTTTATAACATGCGGCCGTCGAGAAGCATACAGCTCCAACGATTACCCCACCGACTAGCGGACACGTTCCGCGGGAATCAACACGAGCGAGGAGGGAGGGTCTCGATGAGCAAATTCTTCGCCGCCGGGCGGCCTCGACATGGCTCGTTGCGCTGGGTTAAACAAGAAGAGAAAGGGACAGGTGTTCATCTCTAGGCCGGCAATCACCAGAGACAAGGGAAGGACAACAGGGGCGGAAGGAGTCACGATCGCCGCTAAACAACACAAACCTTCATCAAAGGTGGTCGTCGTATTGCCCAAACATAGTCTTCTTCTCCTTATGTACTGCGGTGTTTGCCGTCTGCCCTGGGCGGAACCCCACCTTGCTTCCTGTGCGACAGGTGGTGCACCCCTATTTCCGGACGCCTGACGACGGAATGTGGTGCGTTCTTCTGGAAGACGTGGAGGTGAGATGATGGGGGTGCCGAGATTGAGTGTTACACCGCCTGGCTTGCTTGCAACACGCCTGGTTGGCTCCGTACCCCGCGTGGAGACGGCGTCCCATACTGTGCCGTGTTGTTGGTGTTGCCTCGGTGTGGATAGGAAGCCACCAGCCTCCTGGTAATCTCTCTTCTCTCGCCATGCGCTTCGGCGGTAGATCCGTCTGTCCTGACCCTACACAACCCACAATCTTTGTACCGTTGGAATCTACGCAAACATTGATAAAACCTAGCAGTTCAGCTCTTTAAGACACAATTCAGTGCGGCAACTTGTATGTGGGGCTTTCCTACGGCCGTGTCCGTGGAACATTGTACTTTTCGCTACGACCTGCCCCCCTTCTAATCCTACTATCCTTCTCGCTACAAACCTTGTAACGGCAGGTGGGGTGCCGAGGCGACTACGACTCCAGGGAAAGGGGGGGGTACTCGCATGCAGTAACCGTAGAAATCGACCCTGTCGTGTTGCCACGACGATGCAGGTTGCAAGTAGTTACCAAGGGAGGAGGGGTTGAAACACCGAGGGTGCTGAACAAAAGCCCACCCATTTCCGTAACCATCTGGTAGATACAGATTCCATTTTGTTACGTTTCGAGCCACAGTCCAGAGTACTTGCCTCAAGTGTTGAAAGAAATAATGTTCAATTCTTAGACTATTCTATATAGGTCTAGGGATTATTCGTGTACGTAGGCTGTTTACACGTGCCTTGTGGATTGTTGGGTCTGTTGCCCATGATGCCTGTTCTTCCCGAGTACGCATGGTTTGATTACAGCTGTTGGGGTTGTTATACATATCTTTCACTGTAGACAGTGGCGCCATCATGTATTCCTTGAAAAGTGTCCTTGGGTTGACTTGGCGCAAAGCGTCTGTCTGCCTCTATTGAGAAGTCCCAACGGGGTGAAGGTGATAAACACAAGCTTCCGTAATCATATAGATGCAGATATCTTGGTAGGGCCAACGGTTTCGTTAGCCTCGGGTTCCTTTCGACCCTTTAACTTAAAGCAGTACACCAGAAATTATTTTACTGCTGTAGGTGTCGGTAGTTCGCATCCCAACCACAGACAAAGTGTGGTGCCGTTTACCAGGTACGCTATTAACTTACAGTCTAAGTACATGGCATACATGTAGTCTATGCATATTATCCGCACATCGCACTTCAAGCCTCAAATTGACTACCGTACTGTTGTAGAGATGAGCCCTGATCGAAAGAACGGGCTGGGAAACCCTCCCGCGGGATGACAAAGAAAGTTAGTTGCAGCATGCTAGCTTTCCGTGTATCCCCGAATCAGAGCCCTCAAGGCCGTAGGATCCACCCCCACCACACGCCAAAGACCAATAGTTGGAATTTTCCCAAAACAAGTACGACGGGGAGTGTGAGTGACGTCCCATGCCGCGAACAGTCAGTCATCACAATCAGAAGCGAGTTTGCGGTTGCCTCCTAGCGCCGCACATCCATACCCCCCAGATCAGCTTACAGCATGACCAAGAGGTCCAGGGAGGACAGGATTACAGCAGCATTCGTAGAGGATACGCCGCGCGGAATATTTAGATCTGGAGACTTTTGACCTTGGATCTCGATCTTGGATCTCGATCATCATCTGCGCCCTGTTCGAGAGAACGAAAGGGCTCAATAAAGCATCGGTGAAAATTCTCAACCTCACCCTACTCTCTCCATCACATCCATCCGTCACAATCTGACCGCCCGCCCCCCCAATGGGGCGGGCGGCCAGCCAATCCCTTCCCCCTCAAAACAGCAGTTGTTCGATAGTCGGATGGGGTATTTTGCCGCCGTTTCTTCTCTAGAGAACGTTCTTCGCTTTTTCGTCTTGGAAAGGGTGGGCGCACGGAAATCTATTCGAGATTTGTTTGGCAAGGTGCTTCGCGAAAAAACTGAGACTGTACGCGCATTCCGACCGTTTTCGGGCGGGTCGGCAGCCGCGCCAGAGCCAGCAGCGTCGTGCCTTCTAGTGTGGAGGGCAGCAGGCAGCCGCGGCCGGCCCTGCTGCTGCTGCTGCTGCTGTGCGAGGGGCGCGTGTTCTTCTCTCCCCGACGGAGGAATCTCGTTCTTTGTTGTTCCCTTCCGTGTGGGCCGATGGGTACCTGCCTTTCCTCTCCACCGGAAGAGCCTGCCGCCATCAAGCGGTCGAGGAGGAGCAGCAGAGGGAGCAGTGGTGCCACCCGGGTAAGAGGATGCACGCACGCATGTGATGTCGTATGGTGTTTGCCTGGGGGGCGAAGGCCGGTCTTTGCATCTATAACACATGTGGAGCAGCTTTGCCTATACTGCTGGAGCGCATAGATAGGCGACACGTTCGCACCGGTGTGCGCTATGTTCTTGCCCAGAAGGCGGCGATTTGGAATTTATATCTGATCTCATCAATACAAGATGGGATACTCACACACTACCTACCTACTAAACCCGACCTCTCTGGTTGTGTGCAGCACGGCATGCCGACGGACGCGGCCCCAATGATGGACACCCAACAATACCATCTCCCTATCTATGTAGCTTGTACGCACGTATGGCGCAGTAGCCCCCGTTCTTGCCGATCAGACAGGGCGGAGGTTGGAGGTTGGACACACCTATGCATATGTTGCAAATGCATATGCTACATACGCGGGCTGTCTTTGGTCAACGAACATAAACGATTCGCACTGCATGGGATCCATAGTGCAAGCACACAGACAGGTGTTCCCGCTCATACAATACATGTATGATGTATGATAGCACGTTTTCGAGGAGGCGCGACGGGCAACAAGGTCGACAAAGCACCAGACCCTTACATGCAGCAGCAGTTGCAAATCACAGAGAAGGAAAACAGCGACGTGCATGTGTCGCGAGGGACGGCTGTCGTACACTCAGTACCCCACCTCTCTCCCGTTTGTGCGAGGAGTGGACTACATACAGCACAGTACAGACAGTACATACATTTACAACCTCTTCAGCAGAAGAGAAGAGAATGGAACACAGCAGCATTCCCTGTTCCTTGTCATCGTGCACTGCTGTTTTACATACAATACGCATATATATGTAGAACGATCCATGGGTACCACACGGACAGCAGTACTACCAACTTCAGTTGTGGGCGGCATACAGCAGTACTGCTGTTCTGCTGTGGGCACGAGTCAAAGGACCTGGTCTGAACTCTGAACCGCCGCCGGAAGTTGTTCCGATCAAGCGCCCCATTGCTGCAGGTTCCAACACACGCACACACCAGACACCCGGATATGCATCTAGACAATATGTAGGCGGGAGGGCTTTGGAGACAGAGTCTGGATTGTAGCCCCGTAGCCCCCCATTACTCCCACAGTTAGACTAATTAATTCACGTATTCGGAATGAATGCTTTGTATGACCCGTCACGTTTATATGCAAACAAACAGGGACGTAACGCCTGCGGGCCGCATGTTTGCCGGTATCTTTGGTACTTCAGGTGCTACCCTCTTCACCTTCCCCACTGCTGTTGTGCTTCGCGGCCTCTCTTACCACACCCCTCCACACACTAAAAAATAAGGGCTAAAAAATATCACGCGTAATTCAGGGATTACGGTCGGGATCTAGGTGGCCAACGTCGTGAAGACCTCCTCCTCCAGTTGTTGACGAAGGAACCATCTATACAACCCGAACCCTACAACATCTATTGTCGGCGCGTGTACTTCTTTGTTATTATTATAATGTTGCGCTCACGGGTTCTAATGGAGAGCATTATTTCCGCGCGCAGGACTCACGAAGTTCCATTTTTTCGAGGAAGAGACAGAGAGAGGCGAGGGCAAGCGGAAAAGCGCGCGAAACAAGAACGTGACTTACCCCGGAGATTTGTATTCTGCCGCGGCCACACAAGCACCGAACCCATTTCCGCCATATCAAAACCTGAAACGGGCTGGAACCCGTTGATCTACTACGCATGCAATGCTACGTCGTACGGGGCAGCATAGTCTGGAGTAGTGTGGATATCCGATGTAGTGCAGGTTTATCGACTTGGCAAATGATTAGTAGTGCAGCGCACACGTGTTACTTATCTCTTTTTTTTGGTTTAGGGCAGGGCATATAACCGGTCGCCCCGGTGGTCTAATTGGTATCCACGAAACCTTCTAGACGTCAGGTCAGGGGTTCGAATCCCGGCGTAAGCGAGCTTTTCTTGCAAAGTGAGTTTTTCTCTCGCTTCCGCTCCTGTCTAGTGGATAGCGCTAGTTCGTGTGTACACAGAGGGAAGAGAGTGCTGAAATCTCCTCGCATTAAAAATCGAAGGCAACGTACCGCAGGAGGGGAGGGTAGAGAGAAGCTCTTCTGTGTGACCACGGGTTGGAGTAAACGGCACTAGTGCTGTGAGCGCTGATTTGAAGTGAAGATTAAAACATATATATACAAGTTTTTTTGCGGCTTACGCCGCCACGCCCAATGGAGCGAGTCCCAAGGTACACGGGGACGGTACGTGTGGGGATCGTGGAAGGTTAAATGGAAGTTATGTGTCGTTGAGGATGCCCGTTTGACGTGCATTTCTGTCTGTCGTGTGACAACATGATAGATGATCGCTTCAGTCTTGCCTCCCATGATCATGTTATTGCCCATAAGATCTTGAGTGTAAGATGAAGAGCTTCGACAGAAAAACGATGGCTCACTGGGATTTCGTCCCAAACAATAAGGTCACACTTCCGTAATACTTCTGCTCGTTGCGATTCAGCGGGTATATTGCACGTCGCACCGCTGACATCGTTTTCATCCAGTGGTAGTTTGAACATGGAGTGCGCAGTCCACCCCCCAGGTAGTTGGAGACCTGCGATACCCGTACTCGCAACACGGAGCACTAATTTACGAAGTGATCGTCGGTGGGCGCATAGTACGCTCTCCGTGTATGTCTTTACCGTTTCAGCAGGCGCGTCTATCATGAATATATACGTTAGACGAACCTGGTGACACGCTGGTAACGACGCTATCGTAAACATGACGTTGCTCGGCGGTGAAGTTTGGGAGATGCTCGGCAACAAACATGCGCATTATCTCCGGATCAAACATGTGCTTGAAACGCAAGTACTCCGTGTCTAGATGGATTATGGCAGGCAGTCCAACGATTACGTTGGTGCGTCCATGGTGCTGTAACCCGAGATCGATTTCGCGAAGGGCTGCGTTATCGGCATCGAGATCGGTCATGGACATGCGCAAATCTGCCGTGATTTCCTTGTTGAAATGCTCCCATAGAAGTTTTGCAGGTGCGCCGTCAAGAATATTATGAGCGTAACAAATAGCTGGCGCAACCGTCTACCCGTCTTGAAAATAATGGCCTCCTCTAGGCATACTTTGTGTTTGATTATATACCCATGGCTCTAGCGGCGTCCTGAAAGGTGTCATACACAACGTCTTCGTGAGTTCGTAATTGCTGAAATGATCTTGCGGGCTTGTGGTGTAGAAGTAAGCGCAGGTAAAAAACGTCACCTTTATCAGAGGGGACATGGCCGACACACGTGCGACATGCTTTTCAGATGAACGTGGCGTAACAAAATTGCGGTATGTATCTCTACAGTATACGCATTTTGTGCGCGCTTTCTCCTTCTTGACTATGTACATTTCGTTGTAGTCGAGATACGTAAGCATGTTGAATTCCGCTTGGTGCTGGGCGGAGTAGACGCAAAAATGTTGTACGACGCCATACTCGAGTGCGCGAGAGAATGGTGTGGGATGGAGTGGGAGCTTGCGCGGACGGCGCGAGGGCGCGCGTGAGCGGGAGCGAAAACCCTAAGAAGATCTACCGAAGCTCACCGCCCGTTGACCGAACGCCGATGGATTCCGGAAAAAGATTCCGGAAAAAGATATTCACATGAGAAAAGATAAAGATATGTTATTCATATGAGAAAAGAGCCGCACACACGTGCAAAATAACACGTGTAAAAATTATAGGTATTATTGTGTGTGTGACAGAGGGAGATAGAGAGAGACAGAAAAAGAGAGACAGGAAACAAATGAGAGAGGGAGAGGGCAGAGAAAGACACACAGACAGGCACAGAGACGGAGAGAGAATCACAGATACAGACAGAGAGAGAAACGGGGAAAATATATATATATACCTGGTACCAAAATAATAAAGTTGTACCGCCCATTCGGACTCTGGTTCCGATTCTAATTCCGAGAGAGGACAGAGAGAAAAAGCGCCGAAGAGAGAGAGAGAGAGAGAGAGAGAGCGTCTCTCACGACTCGACGGACGGCAAGACAGCGAGACCGGTAGAGAAAAAGAAGGCAGAGACGAAAGACGACACTCTGGCACGCAGACAAACTCGCCTCGCAAAAGGCAATCGACACACCTACACCCAGGACAGTCCTATATGGCGACACGCAGCCTATAGTCTCGACCACCAATAAGCGACAACGACCGCACCCAATGATACGCGTACGACTAAGGAAGGGACGAACTCCCACGCGTCCGACGCAACAAAGGTCATTCACACAGCAGGCGTGTACCTACGGTAGCACGCAGGCACATGCACTTCGTTCATGGTGCCGATTACGCGAAGGCGACACGCTTAGGTCCAAAGGAACGATAAACGCCCACGCGTCCTAAGCAACAAAGGACAGCAGGCGTGTAACAACGCACGCTAGTGCGCAATTTGCAACTCCGACAAAACGATGGCTAGCGCGTAGCTCACGCGCAGAGGAAGCTGCAATCGTGAGAAAGCAATACCATTGCTGCCGACTTTAGTCTTGAAGCGAATGCGTGGGATGAGAACGAGCGTTGAGAGACCGTCTAGTAGTTCTACATGCACAATTCGTGTTTGAGAATCCACGAACGATAGCCTTCTGACCATTGACCAAGCCCTGCTTGAAGTTTATAGGTTTCGTGTGATCATGACAATGCAGTTCAGTTTCAAATCCAATGCATGAGGCGGTACACCAGAGACGTCAGTAGCGTGGAGGTCAGCTGCGGCAACGAAACCCAAACCGTCGTCAGTCGCGTCAGCATCGACGGTGTCACAACTGTATGCTGTGAGAAGGTCTCCTGGAAGGATGTCAAGGACGTGTGCGTTAATGGTGTCTATGGTAGCGTTGGTTGACGAAAGGATGGCTCTAGCCTTGAACTCAGTCGGGTCGGCGTCGAGAATGTCCGGATGCACGAAATTGATCAATTCTTCAAAATAGTCTGTGTTGCCAAGGACGAATCGTTCAGAGGCTATGTTTGGCATGCTATGAACGTATGTCAATGGCACGGCATCGACGCCGTCGTCTGTTGTAACATGCGGTTGGGTACCAACACCGATATTTCGGACGAACGCCGCGTACGCTGCGTCCTCTCGATCGCGCTGCGATGGTAAGACGCATACGACGTACATGTTTCCAAAGCGGACTAGAAATGATGGACGCATCAATTGTTTCCGCGGGCCCGCCATGTTTGACGACAGGCCCTATCTGGCGTAGATCCCCGCTTAGCGAGATATTCTTTCTTCCCATGATAATGTTATTGCCCATAAGATCTTTGAGTGTAAGATGAAGAGCTTCGACAGAAAAACGATGGCTCATTGGGATTTCGTCCCAAACAATAAATTTCGTCCCAAACAATAAGGTCACACTTCCGTAATACTTCTGCTCGTTGCGACTCAGCGGAGATACTGCACGTTGCACCGCTGACATTCTTTTCATCCAGAGGTAGTTTGAACATGGAGTGCGCAATCCACCCACCAGGTAGTTGGAGACCTGCGATGCCCGTACTGGCAACACAAAGGGCTAATTTACTGAGTGATCGTAGGTGGGCGCATAGTACGCTCTCCGTGTATGTCTTACCCGTCCCAGCAGGCGCGTCTATCATAAATACGTTAGACGATCCTGATGACACGCTGTTTACCACGCTATCGTAAACATGACGTTGCTCGACGGTGAAGTTTGGGAGATGCTCGGCAACAAACATGCGCATTTGCTCCGGATTGAACATGTGCTTGAAACGCAAGTATTGGGTGTCTCGATGGATTACGGCAGGCAGTCCAACGATAACGTTCGTTCGTCCATGGTGCTGTAACCCGAGATCGATTTCGCAAAGGGCGGCGTTATCAGCATCCAGATCGGTCATGGACATGCGCCAATCTGATGTAAAGTCCTTATTGAAATGCTCCCAAAGAAGGTTGGCAGGGGCTCCGTCAAGAATGAGCGTAAAAAACAGCTGGCGCAACTGTCTACCCAGCAAGCGCCACGCAGATTCAGCAGCTGAAATGTATCGCGCTGAACGGCAGGCCTCTATTTCATCGCCGTCGCACAGGATCTTAGCCTTGATAAAGTCTGCGCCCTTGTTAATGTATTTGTAAATGTATTGAACTACTGCCGCTGCTGTACAGACGTCAAAACACATGTGGCAGTTGTTTTGGAAAGCAGCCAAATGTTGTACGGAGCGATCCACTGGTTTGTGGCGAAAGACTCTAGGAAATTGCCATTACCTTTGTGCGCGAAAACCCTAAGAAGATCCGGACACCACCTAACGAACCTCATGCACCGCTCGTTGACCGAACCCCGATGGATTCCGAAAAAAGATATCATGCGACACACGTGTAAATAGGTATTATAGGTATTATTGGGTGTGACAGAGAGAGATAGAGAGAGACAGAAAAAGAAAGAGATACAAAACAAAGGAGAGAGTGAGAAGGCAGGGAAAGACACACAGACAAAGAGAGAAACGGAAAAAAAATAGAAAAAAGTTGTACCTCCCATTCCGACTCTGCTTCCGATTCTGCTTCCGACTCTGATTCCGAGAGAGGAGAGAGCGAAAAAGCGCCGAAGAGAGAGAGAGAGTGAGAGACTGAGAGTGTCCCTCACGACGGGAAGGACGGCGAGACAGCGAGGCCGGAAGAGAAAAAAGAAGGCAGAGACCAATGGAATGGTATTGGAGAAGACCGTAGAGCTCATCGGACCGAAGGAACTGCCCTCCGAGCGACAAAATTGCGAAAACTGCAAAATGCGAAATGCTGGCCTGTGAGTGCTCGAACGGTCGGTACTTCACTCTGAAAGCAAGTGATTAAGCGTGGTGGCCTGAGAGCGCTCGAGAGAACGATCCCTGGCCCACAGAAAATGCTGCGATTCTAGGAAAAAGATAAACGAAATAAAGATTCCGGAAAAAGATATTCATATGAGGAAAGATGAAGATATGTTATTCATATATATGAGAAAAGAGCCGCACACACGTGCAAAATATGTGTGACACACGTGTAAAAATTATAGGTATTATTGTGTGTGTGACAGAGGGAGATAGCGAGAGACAGAAAAAGAGAGACAGGAAACAAATGAGAGAGGGAGAAGGCAGAGAAAGACACACAGACAGACACAGAGACGGAGAGAGAATCACAGATACAGACAGAGAGAGAAACGGGGAAAAAATAAATATACCTGGTACCAAAATAATATAGTTGTACCGCCCATTCGGACTCTGGTTCCGATTCTAATTCCGAGAGAGGAGAGAGAGAAAAAGCGCCGAAGAGAGAGAGAGAGAAAGAGCGTCTCTCACGACTCGACGGACGGCGAGACAGCGAGACCGGTAGAGAAAAAGAAGGCAGAGACGAACGGAATGGCATTGGAGAGGACGACAGAGCACATCGGACCGAAGGAACTGCGCTCCGAGCGTCAAAATTGCGAAAACTGCAAAATGCGAAATGCTGGCCTGTCAGCGCTCGAACGGTCCGGACTGCACTCTGAAACCAAGTGAATAAGCGTGGTGGCCTGAGAGCGCTCGAGAGAGCGTTTCCCGGCCGGGAGAAAATGCTGCGATTCTAGGAAAAAGATAAATGAAATAACTGTTATATATATGCGCAATGAGTGGGTCGTTGTCCTGCATCGACCCCCATTTGTTTCTTTCCAATCGCCATCCCATTTTTACGAGCCGTCGTTTGGATGTTCAAATACTTACACTACGGCCATCGATCGATGCCGTTCAAACAAACGAGCTTGGTCACACGCACAAGAAGAGTTCCTTTGCGATGTATGCCTTGGTTACTTCTTCCCTCTGAAGAAATGTTCAGCTGTCCTTCCCTGACGGGGGGTCCACCACTAACACGCAAGCGCCCCCTCCCATGAACTTATTTCTTCCCTAGCCTCGACGATGCTTCTTTTTTCGCTCGCTAGTTTTTGTGGAGGCTGGGGTTCTTACTGCTTCCTAGGGTTGTGCTTCCAAAAGGCCGCAATTTAGGGTAACGTAGGGGTTCTTACCCGAGCTCACGAATGGTCCTCAAGATTTTAGAGTTTGAGTTGTTGTTTCGAGGCTCTTAACTACTTACTACCAAGTCTTTACAAAGTGCGGGCGCTAACTATCTGCCGCCGCCGCCGCCGCTGCCGCCGCCGCCGCTGTCGCTGCTGCTGTGGGACGCGCGAAAAAAATACAGGCGTTCAGGAACAACAACGACACCGACGGCGGCGGCGACGTCGACGGGGCTGCGGACCTCTGGCGGGGGGGCGGTCTCATCCTGGCCGACAACGTGGACCTCCTACGGAGCATCGTCCGCTTCGTGGCCGAGAAGCAGTTCCTCTTCTTCGCGCCGGTCTCCAGGGCCTGGAGGGAGGCCTGGGGCCGCCGCCCGGCGGTGACGAGCTGGGTCACCGAAGACTCGTCCGTGTCCCAGCTGAGGTACAGCTTCGAGCGGGGGCTCCCGCGGGACCGGCCGGAGCTGTGCGCCGCCATCGCGCGGCTCGGCAACCTCGAGCTCCTGCGGTCGGCGAGGGGCAGCGGGTGCGTCTGGAACGGGCTGACGTTCTCGGAGGCGGCGCGGCGGGGGGACCTGGCGTTCCTCCAGTGGCTCAAGTCCAGCGGGTGCAGGTGGGACAAGTTCTCGGCCATCGCCGCGGCCGGGGGGGGGCACCTCCACGTGCTAAAGTGGCTGAGGAAGAGTGGCGTCGGGTGGGACGACGACGAGTGGACCTGCCACATGGCGGCGGCGGGGGGCCACGTGCACGTCCTGCGGTGGGCCATACAGAACGGGTGCCGGTACGACAACGTCACCTGCTGGTCGGCCGCGCACCAGGGCCACCTCGAGGCCCTCAAGTACCTGAGAAAAATCGGCTGCGGCTGGGACAGGCAGCGGTGCTTCGACGCCGCGGTCCGCGGGGGCCACCGGCGCGTGGCGGAGTGGATCGTGGCGAACTGATCGGCGGCGGCAATAGTGCATGGTGGGCTCTTAAATGGATCACCGCAAACTGATCAGCCGCATTGAATGGTGGCTGTTAAGTGGATCGTCGTGGACTGATCTGCGGCGGCAATTATTGAATGGCGGCTCGTAAGATCATCGCCAACTGTTGAAGTAGTTTAAGCAGTGAGCGGGAGAAACCATTTCGTCTGTTCGTGCAACTTGGTGGGTCGTGGGAAACGGGGCGGTCCAATAACGCATTCCCGTGGAAACCCTGAGCGTCTCCTGGTAACTATTACGAAGCGGGATGAGGCAAGTGCCGGCCAGAGTTCCCAGGGAGGGGGGGGAGGGGGGAAGCAGTCACCTTCTTGGCATTCAAATACTTTTTGAGGAAATTGCTGACACCACCGTGATCGTGAGACGGGGCGGATGTCGCTAACGACAGCGAAGGAGGTGGAGGGTCGTTGCGGGAGTGGTAGGGTTGGCCGCATGGAGGGGCGACAGAGGAAATCCGCAAATGGTATTACTTGTACGTCAGGGTTGCCCACTGTTGGTGGTATAAACCGCTCGTGAGCACGAAGACTCCTTCATGTAAGGGACACTGTTAGTTTTTGTTTTTGTGGGCTCCACGACACTCATCAACTCAAGCGACAAATCGCTTTTTTTATGTACGCCATACCAAACTTTTTCGGGTGAAATTGAAAATTCGCGCGATCGCAGGTCACAAACGGATCGAGCACCAGGTGTTGTGATTCATGGAAGTAGCTGCGACATGTTGACTTTCCCGCAAGGGAAAGGATGGCACTGTTATGAGCGTTGGAACAGCCCGGCGTTCGGCATGCGCGTACAAATGTGAGACGGACGAGGGCTGCGCCTGCTTGAGACGGAATCGCCTTGCTTTGCGTGCTTGTTCCGGAGATGGCCCTAAATCCTCGTGTTTTGTACTCCTCCGTAGTATTTGCTGCCTCAAGTCAACAGTGATCAACCGGTGGCGAGAGACGGGGTTCTCCGAAATTGAGCTTGGAGACACACATTGCCTTGCGAGAGTGATGCAACGGGCGTTCAGAGCGTTTGGCTACACTCTACGCGTGTGGTCTCACAACGACTCGCTCATCCTGGATCATTCCGTCTTGCGACTCCGTTCTCACGAACTACAGTATCGCAACGCCGTTGGTTCCCCCCCGGCGAGGGTTCAATTGCTGGAAGCGACGTGTTTTCATTGGCCGGTCGTTCTTCCCAAAGGGCGAGGGGAAATTACGATTGCCGGACCCTTGTCCCGACAGCGTTGAAGACGATCATCGCAGCGGCGTGCCCTCTGTGTGTACCCGGGTCATCGCTTCTCCGAAATGACGTCTAACCCGTAAGTTAAGCGGAAGCTGCGAGCGACGGTATCGGAACTGATGGGGGCTATGAAAGTGGACACCGAGGTGAGCCTGCAAGGCTTGGACCGACCTCTCCTTATTTACATAGATGGCGCCGCAAAACAAGGAGAGGTCGCAAAACACCTTGAGCACTACACAAATTCGAGCTTGAACCCCACCCAACTTAAAAGCCTGTCTCTACAAGAACCCCCTGTTGGCTTTGCCACACAGAGGGAGGGAGATTGAATGCAATCCTCTGGCAAACAAGGAACACCCGGTAAGCTCTGCAGTTGGCAGCCCATGTGTACGTTGCCCCTCTCGTCATATTGACCATCTAAGTACCTCCACTGGTGTTACGGAAGAACCGGCCCGCGCTTAAGAATTTGGTGCAACAGTCAAGAAGTTTAGTCTCAAAATGTCCAACATTAAAGAACTTGACCATAAGAACGGGTGCTCAGTCAAGAAGGCTACACTAAAACCTATATAATCGCTGTGGGGGTAGTCTAACCCATAGACAAAGTAAGAGAACTAGCCTCACGCAAAATAAGCGGTTCTCAGGTGCGGCCCGGGTCTGTAGACACATACACGCTCGCCTCACCCCACGACACGACAGCCCGGTGGTCGTCACCGCACGGCCACAAGAACATACAACTCTCATCGCCGCATGCACCGACCCCGTCACGGTACGCCTACTCCTGCCTCAGAGCAAAAACGTCGTATTTTCAAGTCTGATGCACACGACGCGCAAATATGTACAAAGCCCAAACCAGACGCCAGAGAACCTTACGCCCCTACAGCATTCATCTATGTATACAACAACGCGTTCCATCTACGCGAGGTCCTGCCCCTGTCGCCATATTCCAGGCTGCGGTTTATGAGAGGGTTGGAACAAGCCAACAACACTCCCTCTAAAATCCGTCTTTCTCTTAAATCGTACCGTGAAATATACCGGTACGTTTGCTTCATGGCCGGGACAAGCAGCCGAACACTATCTAAAATACGGTTTTCTCTCTCATAAACCTCGGCCGCGAGATATATGTCATAGCATCCACATTCGCCTTCCGCTCGCCCGTCGCCTGTCCCGAGAAACCTTGAACAGGGTGAACGCCTTGGGAAACGTTGGAATCAAGCAAGGCGGGTCGTGTCTACATTGGCTTTCATGCACCACGGAAAACGCCACCCAATTAGCCTAAAGAGCTCGCTCCGCCACATTTCTGACTAGACGTGCGGTTATCTCGGCACAGATACCGTAACAGGTGGAGAGATGGCACCCACCCTAGACCGATATTCAAAGCTCGACTGCTCCGCAACTAAGATTGTACCATCAACAACAACGACGGTTTTGGAAACATCTCGTTTAGGGGTTTCGGCGCCCCTTTGGTTGTGGAGCCATGGATGCTTGAAAGCTGGTCTAGGGGGGGTGCCATCTCACCGCCTCTTACAGTGTGTAGTATGACTGTTGTAGTGTCAACTCCGGTGGAAAAAGCGCCTCGCCGCCGGGTGCGAAATTACGTACAAGTCTTTGACACTCTTAGCCCTATTAACAATACTCCGTTTTGTTTCTTCTGCAAACTTAGCCCTGATTACAGTGTCAGGGCGGGCGCTGCTGTACAACGGCTAACCCTGAGCAATCATTGAAGGCCCGACGAGATAGTTTCAACGCCGTCATTCTCGGCACCGCCACTCTCCTCTGCTGCTGTGGAGTAATCAAGTTTCGAACATGGGTCCAAGGGGTTGTGATATCTTGCTTCACCTAGGGTGCCCATCCCCCTCGCCGAGATCTTCGCGGCGGTGTCTCAAACAGTTAATAAACTGATCAGCCTGACCCGCCACAGACTATACACTCACTAGCCGATGTTGGGAAAAACAAGCGGCGTTGGAACGGAAGTTGGAACCATAGTAAGGGTGCAAGAGATGGCACCCCCCCTGGAAAGATTGTCAAGCTCGACTTCTCCCCAACCAAGGTTTGTGCCAACACAAAAAAATACGGATCTGGAACGAACACCTCCCCGAGGGCCTTCCGTTGACGTACTGTATCGTGCTCGTTCGGCACCCACGTGTTTGTTTGTGGAGCAATCGAACTTTGAAGCCTCGGTCTCGGAGGGATGTCATATCTTGCATCCTTACGGTACACTTACAACTAACGGATACCGGGAAAGGTGGGCACCGTTGGCTTAGTAATAGAGCTATTCCCGAGCGGAAGCTACCCTGCTGCGGGCCCCGCAGGTAATAAATATTTGTGTTTAGAAAAAGAGGCGCACATTTTGAAACGGAAGAAAAATGGGTTAAGAAACACACCCGAGGGGCGCATCATTAACACCAAAGTCTATATTACAACGTGTGCTCGACAGAGTACCGTAAGGATACGAAAGAACGCACGGGGGTGCGATCGATTTTCAAAGCGCAATTTCTCTACAACCAGGAGGGTGCGAACGCCAACTGATACCTCTCAGGAAAGCTCTCAATGAGATTTTCCAAAAAAACACTTTTCGACTGTGGTGCCCTCCTGGTCGCGGAGAAATTGCGCTTTGAAAATCGATCGCACCCCCGTGCGTTCTCTCCCATCCTGACGGTAGTGGCGACGAACAAGTAAGTTGAGACGGTGGAGACGAAATCAGAAATTGAGCCTCCACCCGATTTTGACGTGCGTGCCTTATCTCCGGGGCCCTTTCCGTACAGTTCCGGCCAACCACCCACCACCCACCATGAGGAAGACGAAGTACACGACAAGAATCGGTGTGTACACGGGGATGTCGAACAGGCCGAAATACGTCATGCCGAGCGCTACCAGCAGCCATTTCTGCGACGATATCCAGCACGGGAACTCCCTTAGGCGCCCACTGATTCGGGGAGGTAAGAGCCTGCTGCCGTGGGGTGGACAAAGGTGCCCTCCGTGAGCATCACGACTGGTATCATTGTGCTGTCGGCACATGATCTCTCCCGCAACCGTGACGGTTTCGTGTCGGCTGGGCGTACACACACGCGGGGCGACCTGGTACCTGCGTTCTGTAGCCGTTCGTAGGCTGTGTTGCCACTCGCCCTCTCGTTCTGTCCCTCTCTCCTGCCTCTGCGAGGCTGCCGAAAAATAAATACTAGAGAATCTCACCTACTACTCATCAGGAGGTGGGACAGCAGTCGAGGCTAACCGGACGGGAGCTACATCTGCAGCATGGCAACGGGCATCCAAAGCAACGGAACGAAGGGCACCACCACCACCACCACGGTGCGCCGCAAGAATGCGAGAGAAGGCGTCCCCCTGTACACCGATCTTCAAAACAGCTCGATTGCTCCACAACCAAGCTTGTGATAGCACCGAAAACTGTCATTTTTTAAACATCTCGTGCAGGTCTTTCAGTACACGTGCATGTATCGGGCTCTTGCCGTACCTACTCTTTTCGTGGGGCAATCGAGCTTTGAATGTCGGTCTAGGGGGGTGCCAGCTCTCGCATCATTACTGTAATCCGGAACGTATTGCTGTATTCCGGAACAAACACGCCGCATAGGCGTGCAGGCTGCGGGTGGGAAAGGCAGCGACCGCGAGTAGTTCGATGCAAGCCGACAGGCCACGATTATGCTCCATCAACAGCAGTATGGCTTGTACGGTGGTAGACATCAAGGCGCTCGTTGGAGCTACGTCGCAGCACGCAGCACAAAATGGGGGAGACCAATAGCGTCGGAGACTCTTCTTGATTTAAAAGGCATAATTGTAGAAATCATGACGAAGCCACCGTCAAGTACAGAACGCCGATGCCCGTGACATATTTGTCTTTGGAATACCCACACGGCAACAATATCGGTTTTAGTGTAGGCCCCTCGGCTGAGAACCTGTTCTTATCGGCAAGTTATCAGATTTTGGATTGATTCAGGCTCAGGTTCCTAACTGCCAAGCTCTTCAGTGGTGGGACGTTCTGTGGTGAGAAAACGTATATACCTGAAACGATGCCGACGCCGTTCAGAAAGGCCCCGTAATCTCTCCGCGTCGGGGCCAACCTTTTTTTTTTGTAGGAGGCAAGGAGAAGCAGGTGACGGGCGGCGGCGGCGGTAGCGAAAACGGCCTTGAATAAAGCGATCTGCGGGCGGGCCCCAACGAAAAATCGCCCCAAGAAGACTACTTGCGGGTGAAACGCTTGCGGGCGGGCGGGGCATATTTGGGGGGCACCACGGTTTTTACCAGCTTGCGTGTTCAGCACCCCGTAAACCACCACACACCGAACCGAGCAAGTCGCCCACCGCCCTCGCACAGAGATAGTACCGCTGCAAACAAACGTGGTACCAACACGCGGTGTCAAGGTTTCGTTGCTAGACCTGGCCCCGCTGGTGCGCAACGCAACCTCATTGGTCAAGCAGGCGGACAGTTCGTTCAGCCAATAAAAACGGCGATGGAAATAGAGAAACGAAACACGATCCTGTTTAGATAAGCGCGACGACGGCGACGGCAGTGGTTTCGTCCGGGCCTCTCAATCGCACAAGTCGCGACGGACGAGGTACACACGCCGGGCGGCTTTTCATGGTGGCAACACTCGTAACGTCTTGAAGCTTTCGCCTCAATCCTCTACGTTGACGGGACCGGACCGAACGGTTCGAGCCAGCGCAGTAACAACAGTGCAAGAAGAGTTCGCCTACGTAGACCAACACCAGTGATTCGCCACAGCAGGCGCGGATGTTTCGGGATCACGGCCAATAACTACATACCTGGAGTGCGACGACCAGCCTTCCTTGCAAAACTTACAGCATAATACCTGGAAGTAAAAACTGTGATATTCTACTTGTACTTGCGAATGTTTTTCACGACCAGTGTAACTCAAGACACACCTGCGGCGTCAAAACTGTACAGTGTTGCTAGAGACACACGTGTCTGAGGGGTGAAAAACTGTCCAGCACTAGCGTTGTTCAAGACACACGTTCCTGCGGGGCGTATGAAAAACTGTACGGGTGTTGTTCAAGGCCAGTGCTATATAGTGCTGTCCAAGACCAGCGTTGATCAAAAACACACGTACCTGCGGCGTCAAAACCTGCACGGTGTTGTTCAGGAACAAGATCCCGACGGAATACGCCACCAAGTACCACCCCCTCTCGGCGTAGACCCGCAAGATAAACACCGCCGCCGACGCCGCGAACAGCACCCACCTGAGTCAGTCGCGCAATGTTGGGGGTACTTGGATACGAGACAGCCGATCTGGGAACAATATGTATGTGGGGGGTGTATACTGTTGGGGGTTCAAGTGCGGGGGCCCTCGAGAGAGAGAGACAGAGAGACAGAGAGAGAGAGAGAGAACACGCATATGATATGTGTGTCTCTCTGTGTGTGTTTACACTCTCCGAGCACGGTGTGTGATACTCAAGGTTTACGTCATCAATCAATATCGGTCCTGGGTTAACATATTGCAGTCCCCAAACTCAACCCATACTACCGCGGGAAGGCGCGGTAGCCTCCTCCGGAAGACGCGGAGGCAGCTAACTTGCAACGGCGGTAGGGATTACCATGGCGCGGAATCTTCTCGTGTTCGGGTTCCTCAGATGAGTAACCAACCCGAAAGAATCCATGCCGATTTATTGAGCGTTTCATCTGCTTGTCGTGCCGCATGCTCGCGTTGTATGTCTGTATCAATTCCGGACTTGAGACACCGAGCTCCTCACTTTGAGACACACACCCAGAAACAGTTCAGGCAGCCCTACCTATCGTTGCATGAATGAGAGTCACCTGCATACCACGCAGCCGGCCGCTGACCGAGCGCACTGCCGGTACGTCCTGGAAGGCGCGGGTCAGCGGGGTGGGTGGGGGGGAGGGGGGGGTTGTGTGTAATCATGTCATGTTTTTGATGCCTTAGCGGTTAGACCACTGACTGACCACGTCGTCCTCGAGAGGATGGAGCGTTGTTCCCGCAGGAGGACCGATTACCGATGGCCAATCGTTTCCGGGGGGGGAGGGGTGGAGGTCATTGAACGTTGCTGGCGTGCCAATGAGTCAAGGCCGCGCCAGAGCAGTTTAGGAAGACCATCGGCCCTTAGAAGGGGTGCGAGAAACACGCAGCCTATTCCCGCTCTTTTTGGTTTCGCTGAAAGGTCCTGTGTCTTGCTGTTTGCTAGGGGGAACGATTGCCCCCCCGCCCCCCAGTTGGGCGGGCGGCCAGCATGCATGCGTGGGATGGGTGCGGCGGTTCGATAGGCGGAGGAATTAGACGCTACGATGACATCGCGACGCACGAAGTCTTAGACGATGTGAGGTCCACACGTCTGTAGCGTAGATCGGTGGTTCTGCCAAAAAAAAAAAGTGCTGGTTATATGCACATGTTGCTGATAAGAACACCCAAACAAAAACGGTTGATTTTGATTTCAGAGGAACGGCCGGTGTTTTTCTTAGGGCATGCACGATGCAGACCGAGACGTCGAAACGACGACACAAACAGCTCCTTCCTTCTCTCCGCGACATGCGGGACCCCACCATTGATTGGTCACATTGCCAAATAAATATGTCGTGTGGGATGTTTTGAGAGCCTCCCTGAAAAAAGGCAACGCTCCGCGCGGCGGTCGCTGCTCCGCCCTCCGGCCAATCGGGGAGGAGGACCAAAAAAAAAAAAGAAGGCGATTTGAAGCTGTGTGATCGTGCGGTGTGACACGGTGTGACCCCGGCTGTGATCCACCAAGGCACACAGCAGCACACAACCATAACGTGTGTAGACTGGTACCACAATCAATATATGAGGGGCGAACAGACACCCACCCACGCCACATGATTGATACTGCTTTGATCATACCGCCGGAGGTGGTCGGATGCAGTAATCATCATTGCACTTCTTGACACTTTCTTGATGGGTCTCGCTGCCCCTGCAGTTGGCTCGTCCCGCCGGGCCTCGCCAACACCAACCGCACCCCCAAACGCAGCGGCACGACCCAGCTGGACTGGTCAATCAGCCCTGCGCCTTGAGGGCTGGCACCCGCTCTCTATCCTGGGTCAACCTGTGTGGTGGGCGTGTGGGAGTGATTGTTGATCGTGTTTGTTTGCAGCAATTATTTGCGGTGCAATCCTCCGAAGCGGTGTGATCGAGGGGGTTTCGCCAGAAACAACAAACAACCCCTCCCCTCCCCCCCCGCCCTACCCCGTACAGGGCGCAATATTCTCGTGCAGGCTGGTGCATATGTTGGGTGGAAGGTTTGTAGCAGGTGATACTGAGAGGTTATACATGCATGGGATGCGCACACCCCCGCATCAACTCGTCGGATGCTGATGGTGCAGAAATGGAATCGAGAGAAGAAAGAGTTGGGGCACAAACTGCCCGTAGAATGTTGTCAGAATTTGTTTGTGGCACGGCGCCGGCCAAAGAGGCGAGCGGGGGCCAGAAGGGGAATGTCGAGCGACCCTGCAAGTGCCTCGAAATGCGACAAAAAACCACATACATGGCTGTGTGTAAACAACCGCTGCAGGTGGAGACGTCCGCCTTGGAGATCAGACAATGATCTGGGCAGCGGGGGGGGGCAGTGTTTCCTATACATGCAGCAGCAGAAAATTTAGAAAAGCGGAAGACCTCTCTCTCCATTCCCCAGCCACCTCGCCGCGTAGGACCGCAAGGGCCGTGTAATACATGGGCCATTTCACCAAGTTTTCTATTTCCCAAAAATTGACAGTACATGGAATCGAAGAGTTTGGAAATTTGAATTTTCCCCCAAAATTTAGAAATAAACCTATATCCATATACGCGGATGCATGGGCCCACAACATTTTCAGGAACGGTAGCGCCCAAAAATTGTTGGAAATTTCCTTGTGTTTTTGCCTTCGATTTCGCCTCGCCAAAGCTTCCTTCTACTGCTGCCATGCAAATTTGCTAATGGAAATGTCCCGCAGTTCGCCCGCACTTGAGAACTTGGCAGCCAAGAAGAAATTGATGTACAAGTAGCCTCGAAAAAATCAAAACCTAAGAGCTTAGTCTAAGGGTGAGCTCTCGGTTAAGAACCACTACGCTACAAGCAATATAGCGACCATTCCCAGCACAACCCTAGGATCTCATAAGTAACCCCACGGGGCGAAAGTAGAGATTGTCAAGTGGGTGGCGCTCACTGCAGTCTTCGTGGAAGACCTGGTGCGGTCGAGATGCATTGAAAAAGGACTGACATGTTGCACTCTACGAATAACTTATGGTTGGTGCCATATATGATGTATGGTGGTGGCCATCCATGCTCTACCCCCCTTCGCTATTGTACGTACCCTACACACGCATATGCATAGACTACACACTTACCCGGTCAACATCGATTGACATCCGGGTCACAGCACCAACAACAGCAAAGGACTAAATACAGCTATTATTCGTTTGGTCAACACAACAGATTTCTTTAGTGTTTCAGTAACACAAAGAGAGAGTTTTTAAACACTACACCAACACACGCGTTACATGGTGTGAAACCGAATACTCACCTCTACCTGGCTATTACCACACCAGTACCGTGGTCACGCTACCTGGTGGATCGCTGTGTTTAAGCAAGACTACAAGTGATGCTTTCCCCACACATCTCCTAAGACGCCCCCCCCCCCCCCCC
>FN649755.1:890686-915830 GCA_000310025.1 Ectocarpus siliculosus
GGGAGGACAAGGGAACAACCAAGACACAACAGGAATCGAGGAGGGAAGTATGGAGTGGAAGAGAGCAAGGGGTTCGAGCCAGATGACCTTCCCCGCAACAAACGACGCAGGGCTATAGAAGATCTGCCGAAAAATAGCGGTAAAAATGTCCATTATTTAGAGTGATGGTGGCGAAAGCAAGGAGGATGATGGTGAAAGCACTCCTAAACGAACTAGAGTGCAAGTTAGCAGCCTTCGTAGACAGGTGCACTCTTCCTCTGTTGCTACCGTTTCTGTCTTTAATCCGTAGAATAGCGCAGCCTCCCCCATGCCGTCATCTCAAGGGGTTCCAGTTCAGGGCATTTACAAGTGTCTCGTGTTTTCCACCGCACTGAGACTGACGTCTTTTCATTGGTCAGCCGGTTAGCGCGGTCGATGCTAACAATAAATACGCTACCTGATGCACACACATATGCAAACATGCAACATACGTGAACCACCTGACTTTACAAAACTACTATTCTGGGCTTGCAAACACTGGCTGCAACCAATTACGAAGAATAAAAACTTGTAAAAACTTGGACCCACAACTATAATAGCCTCTCCGGTCCCCCAAGAATCCCGCACGTACGTGCCTTTCGAACAAATGAGTTTGATACATACATAAATAGTAGGTTTAGAGGCATCCGCACAAATTAACTACGCGTGGAAATCGACAAACGCCTTGCTCACTACTGCCGCTGCTGTCCCCCCTCTCCCCGTCGTGTTGTTCAATCTCTTCGTCGCCAAAAATGGCACCAGGTAAGTCCGAAGCGCGCATGACAGATGACACGACCACAGCGAGAAAAGAGGGAGAGCACTACCGAAAGCTACAAGAGCAAAACACAACAACTTGTCATCCCAGGCTACTACTCCGAAAACGGCTTACGGACTGACGGGGGGGGACAGCAGTACAACACAAAGAGAGTGCACGCATACTTACGCATACGGTCGCGGACAATAGAGGCCGAAACTCTGTTTTCAACTGACGGCAAGAGCAACGAATGCCAAACACTATACTTGTAATACTACCGCCGGCGGAGTGATTATTCTTGCCCAAGGCAATGTGGGAGGTGTGCTTTGGACGTGGCGCTCGTATACAAGCATATCATATATGTATGGTCACCCAGGAAATAAGAAACAAGTTGCGGGATATGTACGATACTACTGCTGTACTGAAAGGCGGACCCCACCCCCTATGGGGGGCAGTTGACTTGTGACCACGGAAGGCGTCCGCAGCAGTTGGACCAGTACCGACATTACATACGAGGTACTGAGTAGAGACCGCAACAGCAGTCACAACAACAACGACAACAAGAACTGCTGTACAACATCGCCTGAGCAACAAATATATATATATTGCACGGACAGAGATCGTTGGCTTGGGCTGTGTGTGGTCTTGTGTGTGCGTGTCACGCGACCCCACGGTAAGCAGCAGAGGTGCTGCATCGGAAAGGAACTGCATACAGAAACAACATTTCCTACTGTGTGGTCAGACAAACAGCTGTGCTGTACAAAATCTATGTAGCAAGGCATAGCTGCCAACGGACAGCGACGATTTCTTCATGTTGCCCCTCCTGCTGTTGCTGTTCTGCATCACTCCGGTTGCTCCCTGCGCTTGCTTCCCTCCTCTCTGCATGCTCTACCGGAGTGCTTTGACGACCAACAACGCTAGCCGGCTGCCCATTACGATCTACTACACACCATCTGCGCACGATCTTTCGATACGTGACGACATCGGAGCGACGTGCCTGATGCGTCGATGAGCAGGCCGCCTGGGACATGTGTTCCACGTGCCAAAAAAAGCTGGCAGCACACTACATACTTTCCAACACCAACACAGAGTAATCCGCAGGGGGATGAATAATTCCGTTCGGTCCACAGCGGGAGGCGTACTGCAGCTAGGTGGCTGAACTTTGGTGTTACTAAGCTCCCGCTGCTGTTGGTAGGCAGGTAAACCGTCTCGTGTGCTTGTGCTGCTGGCAAACTGGGTGTCGGAAAAAGCCAACCTACGCGTAAGGCGGCTGGTATCCGCTTGTGTATCCAATATGTAGTCAATCTATCCGATGTGGGAGAAAAGGACAAGCGGCCACCGAACAACGCCGTGTCCGCGGGAGCGCTACAGCAGTAGGCGAGGTCAGCGGTAATGGTAGCGGTTTGCTGCTTACTACCTGCAGCAGATGAGAGAAAAGCGGCGCAAAACAAAAACCGTTCGAACACAGAAGAACTGTTGTGTACCAGCAGGCTCTGATGCTGCTGCTGTGTGAGAGAGCAGTAGATCTACACGTCTTTCTCACCAGCATACGCCGTCGGTTGTGGTGACGCTTGCGGGCCTCAGCATTGCAGTCGCAATGCAGCCACAGCAGCCTCCCGCCCGTGTCCCGTTCGCCCTCTCGCCAATGTGTGTGTGTGCTGTGCTGTGCTGTGTGTCCTTTGCACTTTGATCGACGTGGTGGTCACCACAACCACTCCAAAAAAACTGGAACACATTGATTACATCGAGAATTCGGAAAAAAAAAAAAATACTATATAGATGGATTTAGTGTACGCGCCTCTCTGCGGATAGAGATGGGTTTTCGTTGTGTTGGACAAAAAAACCAAAAAAAAGAAACTCCGCGCTGTCCCACTATTATTTGTACAGTGATGACGTACCATTACCATTTACCATGTATTGTATCGCTGGTTGGTGGCCATGTTTGTTTGCGTGTTGCTTGTTCGTTCGTCAGTGGCCTCTCCACCATGTGCCTTATTCTGTCTCTTATTTATTTCTTTTATTTCCGGCCTGGTCTCTTTTGTCCTCGCTCTTTTCTTTTCCGTTTTATGTTTGCTCAAGGATTGATTCTAGATTATTTTTCTGCAGGCAACCAAACAAAGAAAACCAAGACATGACAGATGAAACAATTTGAGAGCGCAGGTAAAATAAATGCCGTCTTGCTCCCAACGTTTTCTTATCGACTAACTAACCCTTAGCAAACTTCCCAAGATTGCCCTACCATATCATTACTAGTTTTTCGGCCTCTGGCCTAAACATATCTTACTCACATTAAACTTATACCTACACTTGGTACCTACTATTAATAGTCTCGACCGACTAGACCCCTCCATGCTCCCCCCTCTCTTGAGCGATAGGTAGGTGTGGGTGGGCGGGCAATCGATCAAATCCTAGGCGGCACCCCGTGTTTGCTGCTCCTCAAAGCTGCTATGGCCTAAACATATCTTACTCCATTAGGCATGTCCGATGACCTACTCCTCCGAACCGCTCCCTGGTCACTCCTGTCCTCGGGTTCCGTAAGGAAGGGCCTGCGACACGAACTTTGCTCCTTCACCCCCAGCCCTAACGTACACCATAAAAGCCGATGATTTCCACCTCCCGGCTCTCTGAATCTGGATTACCGACGCCCCCATACTTGCTAGGTGCGTGGCCCCCCCGATCCTCCCTCAATGCAACGCATGCTTCTGCGAGTCTCTACCCGCCACGCTCACGAGTAACCTGAGGTGTCTCGATGCCTCTGCCTTCGAAATAACCTTCGACCTGTCTTGTGTCCACGATTGTATCAACGGCGCATGACTCCCGAGCTCGGGGTGCAGATCTAACAGATCGAGTAACACCTTCAACGCTTTTTTTGCCGATCTAGTGACGGTTGCTCCCAAACGTTTCTGATCTGCTTTTGACGCTCTGAACGCGACTTCCACTCGGCTAGCCTGCCTCCTGTCTGCCCATGCAACCCTTACCGGACCGCAAAAAAAAACCAGGTCTCCTCTAGTCAGGCAAAAATCTGAGTGCACGAGCCCCGAGTCGTCCGCCCAGATTTCTGAAGCTCGGCACATCAGCAGGTACGAGGGTAAGTCCACACCAGATCAGCTTCCCTGATTCTCCCGAATGTTCGACCACGCTCTCTTTCCAGCCTCTAGCATGCCCCATGAAAGTGGATTCCTAATCTTAGGCTTCGTCTTCGTATTGTCGTGGACCCTATCAATGGTCTTCAACATGGCGAGGATCTGGAAATGCGAAGTGGGCAACTCCCATCCTGCGTGCATTTTATGGAAGCACTTGATGGCTGACAGATACCCGCGAATAGTCTGACTCTGGTTCTTGTAACCGAAACAACGATAGGCCATGAACACAGACAGCTCACGCACCGCACTTTCCACCCCATCGCTCTCGCGGAGCCACGGACCCGAACCCGCCCCTGCTCGAGCCTCCCTCCACCTGTTTCACGTCCTTTGATACACCTTGTTGGTACCACTTCCCAACGACCCGAAGGTGAGGGCGTTGACCAACCGCTCCCCCTCGACGCTCGTGTCTCCCCGGCCATCCTTTCCCTGTGTTCCTGATATTCAATCACCGGGTTTACACAGCGTAAGGAATGCTCACATTTCGAGTTTCGTTTCTAAGGTACGACAAATTCATGCGGAACCGGGGATAGCCCCAACTTGGCTTGAGGGGAGAACAGAAAACTTGGTCGTCCAAACCAACTCTGCCTCCCCCGGCTATCCATTTTATCAAGGCGTCATGAAACAGTGAGTGTGATGCGTGTCCACCGCTCCAGCTTCTCGCTATCTCAATTCGTTTGATAGTTCGTTGATCGACCAGAACGCAGGGCGGTGTCCAACTGCCCCACGTTCGATCCCTCTGCCGTGTCAGATATTTTCCGTTCCTTGGACCATAATGTCCCATACCGAGCCGTCCAGACTTTCTTTCGGCAATTTCTTTTGGAGGATAATGCTGAGCAACGCTCGTCCCCCTTCCCCGATATCCTGCTTTGTCCACCCTGAGTCTTTCGTTAGCATTCTTACGTTGGTGGCGATCTCGTTTTCTTCCCAACGTGAGATCCCATCCGCGAGTGTTCTTTCGACCAGGGATGTGCTTGGCCACGTGGCACCAGCCGCAAGAAATTTCCATCCTACCCATGAGTCTCATTATGAGGCTAGTGCGCCTGTCACGCGAACCCCCACACCTGTTAGTCCAGTTGACGGCTGACACGTTGTCCCCACGCATCAACACCGACGGCCCTTCTTCTACGGGTCTGTCTTTCAAGATCATTTGGACTACCCACGCCGTCATGAACATGCCCGTGAGTTCTAACAGATTGATCGTAATGTCTGACGTCTCCTTCACCTGCGCCTTGTGCTTGAGCTCCGCAGACAACGATGGTTCGATCGTGTATCTCCAGAAAGTCTTTAGTTCGGGGCAGTAGCCGCCAATCGCTGTGAAGCTAGCGTCCGAGAGGTAGAGGCGTGATGGTGCTCGTTTACGTGGAGTAGGAACGATGCGCTGAGGGACTCCCCTCGAAGGGCCAGGGGCTGGTTGAGGGGCCCACTTCCAGAAGGCGATATCGCCGTGGAACTCTCTACCCAAGTCCACTAGACGTCGTGACCGTGTGTGTCGACTGGCATGCGTATGCAGACCCGATAGGCGGAGCAGTTGCCACACAAAGTACCTACCAGCCATGATGACATAGGTGAGGTTCCACAGTTTTCCTGCAATGCCGAGGACTTCTTGAACACTGGTCTTCTTCCTATCGTGGGGCCAATCTGCCTCTAGGATGTTCCGAATCGCGCTTACCCGTTCGGGTGTAGTTGCAATTCTGCCAGCATGCGTGTCTATGGTGTACCCCAGGGCCTCTATGACCGTGTCCCAGTCAGTGCTCTTTTTCGGGGCGAGAATGGGGGTTCCTCCAACTTCTCCCTTGCCAAACAGTCTGACATGGTCTGAAGCTAGCGAGGCGGAAGCAATGAGTGCCGATTCGTCAGTGGGGTCATGCTGGACCTTCGTGAGCAAGAAATCGTCAACGTAGACCCTGGCCAAGAAATCGTTCGCGGGTCCCTCGCCTCTATGCGGTTGTACGCCTGCCGACAATGGTGTTGGGGGTTATTTTGACGTGAGACATCATCGCGATGCCTTCTGGTAGTAGTCGGGCGTTCGCGAGGGACGTGTTGCGGTGTGCGTGCTCTGCAGCGGAGGCTAACACACCCCACAGTCCTGGTGACGCTGCCCAGCCAAATGTCAGCCGTAGATCCGCTACTAGCACGTCTCCTATCACGAAGCTAAACTTGTGAGCATGATCTGGTGATATCCTAACATTTCTGAACGCTGAGGTGACATCAGCCTTGGCTGCGAGGATTCTCTTGTCGGGCCATCTTTCTCGTAGGCTAGTGAGCTCCTCGAGGAAAGCTGGTAGTGCTTCGCCGCACAGGCAACGTGGTACTTCAGACATGATGGTATCTTTGTTGAGTCCACCTTTTGACCCCTTGCTTGTGCTTGGGTCAAAAGAGAAGTCGTTCATGATCCTCACTTTTCCCCCTAGGAACGCTCCCAACGGGGCTACTCTAACCCCACGTACGTTCGATGCGTTCGCCTTTCTCAGGACGATACACCTGTTACGCTTGGCATCGTCGCATCGTTTTTCCCACACTTGTGTTTGGTGATCGTCTACGCTACGGTGGTTGCCGCATGCCGAGGCTTTCTTGAGGTTTTGCTGCGAGACTAGAGTGGGGGCAGGGGCTCCTTCACCGACTATCTCAATGAGGTCATCGATACCCGGGAAGCCCTTCTCCTCTCCGAAATACTGCTTGACGTCGCTCACGTCCAACGGCGGTGACACCAAAGTGCCGCCGATTCCCCTCGCGACGTCTCCCAGCCTTCCATCGTGGAGTTTTACCAAATCACTACCAATATCCGCCATCTTCCGAATGATACATTGTTTCTGGTCTAGTGAGTGTAGGCTTGACGCGAGCATGCTTCTCTGTACCTCGAGTCTATCGGTCAGAGTTTTTGAATTTTTCGAAAAGGTCGTCTTTTTTTGGACTCTCTAGGGCCGAAGGTTCTTTCCCCGCCCCAAAGTGAGGACTCGCTGAATTCGACCCGCAACCCTGTCGCATTACTTTTGTGATCTCAGCGGCCCTAGCGTGTCCGCCGCTAGTGCCCTACGTGCCATCGGTGCCTCCCCCGGGGTGTACGCCCCCGGGGTAGCTTTTGACACGGTCATGGTGTCCGCCAATTCCGTGTCGTTCCCGAGAATGGTGTCCGCCAATCGGGGCTGTGTGACTGACAAAATCTTACGCAGGGTGTCCGCCCCGTGTATGTCCTTCTGCACACTACTGGTGTCCGCCAGTATTTTTTGTTTACCGACAACGCTCGCGGCGTCCACCGCTTGCGTGTCGTGGGGCCAATTATATTCGCCCGGGGTGTCCTCCCCCGAGGCGACTGCATTGCATTGTTCAGCACGTGTGGTGTCCGCCACAGTCTTCGTGGTGTACAAGGCGGAGCAGTAATTGAATCCGCTATTGGTGTCCGCCAATAGGTTTTCCGTTAGTGTGATTTCCGCGGGAACGGCGTCCACCGTTTGCGGGAGTGATAGGTTTTCCGTTAGTGTGTTTTCCGCGGGGACGGCGTCAACCGTTTGCGGGAGTGAGGGTAATGCATGTTCACACCGGGTGTCCGCCCGGTGTGTGTCACTATTCGCATGATTGGTGTCCGCCAATAGTTGTGACTTATCTATCACCAGTGCGGTGTCCTCCGCTTGCGTGTTATTTGACCCGTACTTAAGCGCCGGGGGTGTCCGCCCCCGTAGCTAATGTTTTGACGTTTTGGCGTGAGTGGTGTCCGGCACTATGCAGGGTGAAAACGAATCGAAACAGTTAACGGTATGGGAAATTACAGGTTCGCAACTCATGCTCTCACCGTAAAACACAGCGGGTGCCACCAACCCGGGAAGGGGAACTCCCACACTAGCTACTGTCCTTTTGCTGTCCGCAAAGGCAATCGCTCCCGTGCCAAGCTCGCCACCCCCCCTTGTCGGCCCCACCTCGTGAAAGTGGGGCCCGCACCGTCACGGATTGGTACCGCCACGGCCTCCTCCCGCGCCACCTCCCCCTCCCCCTCCTCCAGCTGCTCCTCCTCCCCGGCCGCCTCCATGGCTGTACCTCGCGACTGGTGCTTGTGTCGCTCTCGGGGCAGGGGGGGCACGAGCGGGCGGAGCGGGCGGAGGGGGGGGGGAGGAGCAGCAGGCAAGAGTGACGCGTGCCGCTGGGTGTGCCCCTTCTCGCACCGCGGGCGTGTGCAGGTCGTGCCCGACCACGTGTAGAAGCACTCGTTGTCGGGAGTGTTCCAGGCGGCGACGGTCTGTGCAAACGCGTTGGTGGCTGCCGTGGAAGCGTATGGGACTGGGGCAGCGGGGGTGCGGGCAGGTTGACCCTGTGAAGTAGCCTTGCGCTTGGTGCTCGCGGCGGCCGTTTTTGGCTGCTGCTGACGGGCTAGACCCCCCTGCAGGAGACCCACCATCGAAGAAGCCGTACCCTCCGCAATCAGGATCAACGTCCGTGAGAACTGCGGGACTTGGATCGCCCCCACCGTATTGGGAGGTGAAGGGAGAGGGTATTGCGCTGCCGGAGCGCCCTAGCTTCGGTGGTCAGACGACTGACGAAATCGGCCCAATCGAGGTTGGCGTCTTACTTGAACCTGGCGAAGACGTCGGCCTCGCGGCCCTTGAACTCAGCGCAGTGGCGGGACGTGTAACGGCGGAGGTCCTCGGAGATCCTGAAGAAATCCCGGAAAAACAGGCCAACTCGGTCGGCCCCGGCCGGGGAGGCGCCCGCCATGCCGTCCTTGATGAAAACTTCCAGGACGCGAACGAAGGTGTCGAGATGCACGTCGAACGGCGTGTCACCGCCGCTACCCCCGGGGGGCGCGGCGGCGAAAACGCCGCAATGTCGATGGCGCCGAAGGTAAGCAGCGCGTGCAGGCCCGGTTGCGGGTGGGCCACGTCACGAATGATGTGGTCGAACTCGCCCCCCGTCATGACGACAGGCGAGAAGGAAGCGCCTCGCATTAGGTACAGGGCTGCTTGGCCGTCTTTTTCCCACGTGCGGCCCTCCAGCTTTTGGGCTTCGTTCAGCCGATGGGCATTGTATACAGGCGCGGCCCCCGGGATGCTCGCGAGCTGTTGGCATCCCTGGGGCGCGGCCGACGCGGACTGGAGGTAGTGCTGATGGGAGTAGGCCTGGAGTTGTTGGTGTTGATACTGTTGTTGCAACGGTTGCGGCTGCGACTGCTGCTGCTGCTCCTGCTGCTGGTGCTGGTGCTGGTGAGGTTGTTACTGCTGCTGCTGATGTTGTTGCGTCTGCTGGTGCTGCTGGTGCTGGTGCTGCGGCGCTTGGGCCAGGGGGAGGACTACTGACTGGCTATTGTTGTGGGCGAGGCCGTCCTGGGCATTGTTGTGGGCCGCGGCGCCCTGAGCGGGCTGCCGGTTGCCGGTCAAGTTTACGACCACCTCCTGGAGAGACCGAATCTGTTGTTGCTGGCGACTGCCCTGATTCACGAGCTGTTGTAGCAGCGAGAAGACGTTCGGATTACTCCCGATGCCCTGCTGCTGCTGCTGCTGCTGAGGCTGTTGCTGCTGCTGCTGCTGCTGCTGTTGCTGCTGCTGTTGCATCAGCTGAGGTTGGGGGGCTCCGTGAATCATGGGCGGCGGCGGCGGAATTGCTGCGGCCGGACCGCCGGCGTTTGGTTGCTGCGGGTGGTCATGCTGGAGATCCTGCTGCTGCTACTGCTGCTGCTGCTGCCTGTTGTTGTTGCTGCTGATGCTGCCTGTTTTGGGCGTCCCCGCCACCGGCGGCCGAGCTTGGAGGACTTCCGTCCGCCGAGTTGCCTTGACTGGCCGCCGCGGCGCCCGCGGCGCTCGTGGCGCCGTTCGCGCTCGCCGGTTGCCCATCATTGCCGTCCATCCCAGAATCGATCAAATCCTAGGCGGCACCCCGTGTTTGCTGCTCCTCAAAGCTGCTATCTCTGCTACCCCTCTCCTTCTCTCAAATGCACTTGCCTTGTCTATCGCCCAGCGAGAGCACAAAATTTTCTTTTGCTGACACCAAGGCTGTCTCTATTTTTCTTTGATCCCCGCTTTTCCGACTTCCAACACGCCTCCACAAACCACAGATTCAAATACGTACTGAATCTTCACGTTTCTTTTCTCTTTTCTTCCTGTTTCCTTTTATTTTTTTATTTTTTTCTCTTATTCTCTTATTCTCATTTTTCTCTTGGTCGCTCTTTTTCTGTGTCAGATGGCCTTGTCTCTGCTTGCGTGTGAAGCACCAAGGTTGAACCAAGGGGGTGTACCTCTTTCTCTCTGGCCCGTGATGCTGACTCCTAGTCTCAGTTGTTACCTCGCATCGCGCAGAGGGAGCGGAGGACTCCAGAATATCTGTCGCTGATTTCTATTGACTTGCGAACCCCTCGGGGCCACTTTATTTGAGCGTACCTTTTTAGGGTAAGTTAGCCTGTGACCACGGGAATCGACCGCGTCACGTGTTGGATCCGGACGGACATATGATGAAGGTACTGGGTAGAGAGAGATCGGAACAGTTTTTATTGTGAAGACAACAGCAAACCCAAGGAATTTGATTCAAGAATGGTGTTGTTGTTGCATGTCTCTATTGCGTCGTTTCTTGAGTGCTTATACTGTAAGAGCGTTGGAGGTCAAAATTTGGGCGAGTCTTGCCGGAGAATGGGCAATCAAAATTGGAGACACGCGGGGCGTGTTTTCTCGATGTAGGCGATAGTGCTTCAATGGAAGGACCCCGTAGTGGCGATCCGAAATTGACCCAACCCTCAATGCCACCTATGCCTACGTATTCCACTCTTGCAAAAATCTCGAGTGAGTTCATCGACTCCTCCGCATGCGTATACTGTAGCAGCGTCAAGTTTGGTGCCAAGAGCTGCGAAACTGGGTTGATTGAACAGCTCTTTCACTTTTCTGTGCGCGGCATTTGCCAGGTTCAGAGCGAAACCAGGGCGACTCAAAAGCCTGCGCATATTGTATAGAACACAAAATGCTTAAGGTATCGTGCAGGGTTCATAGTGCGCAGCCCTCTGTATGGGAAGCACCAGGGTGGCAAAAGTGTCGCGTCAGATGGTGTCTCAGGGCAACGAGTCATGGGGCTCACGCGAGGTACCATTCATGTAGTTTCAAGCAGCCCCTTTTTAAACTTCAGATATATTTTGCCTCTTAATGACCTGTTACGTGGGCGTGTCGACTAATAATAACGTGTTCTGACGTGGTAAGTATCCGTAAGTGGGCCTATCCCTTGATACATACATACGTTTCTGGATGGGGAGATCAGGAATTCCGCACAACAAGCATCTCGGCTGGCTTTTTCAGCGGGTCGCTCGCGATGAAAGTATTCGCCACATGCATGCGTACATATTCATTGCTACCGTGGCCTCCTGCTAGCGACAGCAACCAGCCGCGCTTCCCCGTTCACCTTGGTTCGAGAAACAAGAAGTATTTGAAAACCTACATACACAGCGGAGAGTGGTGAATGATTTCGAGTTATTCATGTATGCATATGTTCAGGTAGTCTTGCTACTTAATATTCAACGAGCCGGGCTAAATATATATTATATGTAGATGCGTCACCCAACCGAGCAAGACACAGGGGAGGAGTTGATCCGCCTCGATTTATTTGGAAGTTTTACAATCTCTCTTGGCAACTTCAACACATCCCGTTCGACTGTGACCTTATCTCGAATGGGTAGTAGTCTTTCTGGGTGTTTGTATTTATGTTTCCTAATTTTTTTTTTTTTTTCTTAATATGACACTTTTCAAGTCTTCACGCATATGGCAGATTTTCTAGGCTTTTCCCCCGTAGGCGATGTTTTTTTTTTTTTTGCGGCGTTTCACGGAATTTTTCGGCTATTTTTTTTAGTGCAAAAAACGCCTTTTTCGGCGACTTTCGGCGCCTTCCACATGTTTTTCGGCGAGTCATAGTTCAGTTTCGGTGATTGTTGGCGATTTTCGGCGACGTACATAGCATGTACTTCCAGTAACAAAAACGAGCGGGTCGCGACGCGGTTGGAATGCTGCGGAGGTCACCTGTCACCTGTCCGCGAAAACCGAAATGATGTGTCCTTCGTCCTTCTCTTATTTTTCTACAAACTACATCTATCTTGCATGTTACGCTGGTTGGTGCGTACATGCAATATTCCAAGCCCTCAGTTATCAAACAAATCAACAACGAAATAGAATACTATGAGATGCTTCGATACTTCGACGTTACGCATGGCATGTACGCCTACGTCTGGGCAAAAACATGCATATCATGACAGGTACTGACCCACCAACTACGAAGAAGTAAGACATCTACACGAAACTAACCGAAACACAGGTCATCAGTCGCTTTCTTCATCGCTGCCATCGCTCTGGTCGCTACCGCCGCCACCGCTGTTGGCATCTTCGAAATTAATCGGCACCGTGAAATTAATCGGCGAGAATCGGCGACCTCAATCCATGATTCGGCGTAGCCCCCTCCAAAAACGGCGCTACTTTTTGGTTTTCGGCGACAGTTTTTTTTTTCGGCGGGCATTTTTTTTTTACGGCGACATATTTCGGAATTCGGTGTTTTCGAGGGTCGCCTACGGTAGAAAAGCCTAAGATTTTCACATATTTCCTTCGACGGCCGCTGGCGAGGTTTTTTGGGGACGTGGTGCGGTTGGTAGTCGGACCAAGGATTGCATGTAACCCCCAAACGCGGCGGCCTGGTGGTATGTGCTCGGTGTCCCTTTGTGAGGAGCGGAGATCGCCACCGCCCGCTACCGCTCCGCCATCCAACGTCCAACGTCCAACGTGATGAACCAACGAAACGCCAGTAGTTCCTCCGCATGGAACTAACGAGCCCCCTCACGACGAGGAAACTGCGGTCTGCGCTACCCCTCTGGGGCGCTCCTATACTACGCTACGCAGCATTGCTCCTCCGAAACAGCCCACGCCCTCCGGGAGGGAGAGTACGTCTTCGCTGGGGGAAAAAAATACTTGTTCTTTGTGTGGGAAGGAATGTTCCACCGTTCCATCGTCGAACAGACTGGAACACCGTAGAACGCCTGTTCCAGTCGTGTGAATCTACGAAAGCAAGCTGCGGACGGCTGCTGGGGAAGACGGATGACGGTGACGGGGGAGTATGATGAAAGAAATGATCAGGAAGGCTTGACCCTCGCGCGTAGGCTACACAACGCAACAACATAAATATCAACATGAACCAGTGCACCCAAGCTGGCCCTTCGTACTCTATTGTAGGTAGATAGACGCATGGCGCCTTTCGCTGTCGTTCCGTTGACTCATCAGCAATCCTCTCGGACACCACGCACTGCTGTTGGTCTTGTTCCGTTGACATTCCAATTCTCTCGGACACCTGTCTCTCTTTGCTTTGAGCGTGCACATGCGCCGTTAAAGGTGAAGAGAGCTGTCCTGCGGATGAACCCTACACCCGCAAAGCACAATCAAGCTGCCATTTTGCACGGTTTCTGTTTCACCACACTGACAGCGGCGAAGACAGCAGCGTTTTTTTCTTCGACAGCAACGAACCTGACAAACAACCTATTCTTGGGTTGTTAAGCGAGGCATCCTTACCCGCAGCTAGCGGCTGGGGCAAACTACTGCTGTAGTATGCATACACACAGCAGCAGTGCATCACACAGCAGGACGAGTGCTTTTTTGTATCGGCGTGGTGGCCTGTTGTTGATTCCTCTTATAGCCCTGTGGCATCCACGCTCGGACCATCCATGTAACATTCGCCTTGATGGCTGTGATATGCATGTATATGTGGTATGACGAAGAGTCTGCACAACGGACACAACGAACGCACTGCTCACGCTACAACTACAGCAGCACTGCCGTACATCAGACGTCATACCTATCGAATTGTTGCTCCGAAGAGCGTTCAGCGCGAAGTCAATCTGCGCGTGTGTACATCTCAGCATTTTTGCTGCTCTCTTTCTATACACGTTCGCTTCCCGCCAGCAGACGGCCGCCGTCGCCGATTCTGTGTTTTCTTATGTGCACAATGATACCATCTACAGCAGTACATCATGTTCTCACATGATGTAGACTACAATACTGTATCTGGCACAGCAGTGTCCCACCCAAGAACATTATGGGAGAATTACTCTTGTATGTAGAAGTAGCAGCATGCACAAAGGGACGAAGACCCCCCTCTCAGCACAACAGATAACCTGAAGTACACAAAAAACACAACGGGTTCATCCATACACGAGACTCCCGCACACACTCTCCTGCAATAAAACGGAGTACCCCAACCTCAAAGACGGCCGCCCCAAAACAAACGTGCACTCCTAGTCCGCCCCTATGCCACTTGTTCTTCTGCCAGCTCCCCCTCGCCGACGACCCAACCGGCGTCGGACAACTTCTGAGCCGCCTTGTCACGATGTGTCAAGTTTGAGACCGTAATGCCCCTTTCCCGACAAGCCTTCCTTAGTTTGTTACCGCTCCACGTGCGATGTTCATGAGCAGTTAGCTTCCGGTGCTCCACGCCCGTCGCCGCCCCCGTCGCCGCCCCCGCCGCCGCCCCCGCCGCCGCCGCCGCCCCCGCCCCCGCCCCCGCCCCCAACCGCTCGAACACCGCACCGGCCATCGGTAATATGGAGGCAGCCGACATCTCTTCCCAATAACGCTTGAAGTGTGATCGATCGATGGAGGTTGAAGCTGTAGTTATACTTGCTGGGTTGACCGGTGGCTGCCATGGTGTGGAAGACCTGGTCTAACATGCTGTTGTATTCCGCGGCAGCAGCCTCCCACACCTCTTCGCCTCGCAGACCTGTCGCCTTCGCCGCCCCAAAGGCAGCGCATGCGAGCTTCTTGTCGTCCGCTGTAGCAGGCATCGCAAACTTATCAGTCAACGCGGAGGCCCTCCTGAACTTGGTTACCCTCCCCTGCCCGTCTCTCGGTCCAGCCACCTCCCTCACGCCCGCCGTCTGCCCCATCGTAGGTGCGGCGTCATCTCTCGAGGTCCAACTCATCCCGCTCGCTCTCGGCCCAGCTCGAGTATCTGCTGGGGAGGCCGCCCTTGCTGCCGCTCCTGCGCCAACTGTCCCGCCCGTCCGAGCCGCTGCAGTGGTGGTCAGGGAAGAGGGCAACAGAGGGAAAATGAAGGGAAGGAAGGTGGGAGGGCATGCCGAATCGTGAGCCGATGGTGAGGCGTGGCGGCGTGAGGGGCGAGACGGAGGGAAAATGGAGGGAGGGAACAAAGGTGGGAGGGCATGCCGAATCGAAAGCCATTGTACGCTATACGCGACGGTCTCAAACAGATGCCTATCGTCCATCAAAAGCACCTGGTCGCTTTCCAAGGGCTGTTGCGGATGCCATGGTAGAGCCTGCTCTGGTGCTCCCCGCCCCCATAGAGGCTTCGCTTTCCGTCGTAGTAGCTCTCGGGGCACCTGTTCCGCTTCCCCCCACAGCGGTGCTGTCCCTTCCAGCAGGTGCCAACCCGGTCACCGCCATCCCGCCCGCACCTGACCTAACATTGCCCCCAGCTCCGGCAATGCGTTCGGAACCTCTTCCCCCATGCCGTCCAAAAGATATGGACGCCACACCTGAACTTGTTGCAGGCGCAATCCTAACTTGCGTCTGTTCTCCTTCACGTTCGAACTTGTTCTCCCCTGACAAAAGCATGGGCAAACACAACGCTAGTTTGTACGTGGACATGGTGCTCTACTCGATGTTGTTTTTGGGTTCTTTCCTAACGCCGCCGGCAAAGAAAACGAACCTGGCAAGGGGTCTTCCCCAGACACTGCTGGTAAGGCGGCGGCACTTATCGAACTCCAGTCCATCCGGTACTTCTCCGCAACCTCCTTCGCAACCTTGTCTTGGTCCAAAGAGAGGTAGTCGTACCCCATCAGCTCCATATCCTTTTCCTCCAACTGGGTTAGCGAAAGAACAAATCAGGTTGAATACGGGAACGGACAACAATCAGGTGGTTGCAGACGGGGACGACCTACCGTGAGTGCATTGACTGTGTTTCAACCCTAGTCTGTTTCCCGAAAGCGTACCATTCAACACGTATTACGGCGCCTTACCTCCGGTGGAATCCTCAGGTTCCCTCCTGGGGACGGTCCCTCGACGTTCCCTGCCAGCCTCCTGATCTTCTCCTCTTCCCAGTAGTTTCTCAGGAAGTCCGGCTTCGCTATACCTCGGTTCTCGTCGCAGGTGCGGTTGTGCTCGTGAATCCACAACCAAATCTCGCGCTCAGACCTCGCCTCACTCATCCTTGAGGCTATCGTCGCGATTCTTCCGTTTGCCTGGCTGGAAGGCGGTAGTGGGGCGGGGTATGCATACCCACGTCAATTTTTTGAAATTGGTACTACTATTGAACATGTGATCAGGAACTCTCAAAGACCCTACCATCATTGTTGTTATTCTTGTTACCGCTGCTTGAGCATTTCCCTACAAATGGGATAAATGTAGATACCCACAACCGTTTACCTGTGCGCCGCTTCGTTTGCACCGGTGCCCCCGAGCTTCTTCAAGTGGGCAAGTTCAGTCTTTTCGCCGATCCTGTCGCAGATGTACGAGTCCTTGACGTCGTCCATGGCGAAACAACCCTTATTAGCGCAAGCGATGACGTTCTGGAAAGCAGAGAGAGTGCTCTGCGACGCACCTCGCTTCTCCCTGTTGTTTCGGGGTGCGCAATCGAGGTCCACGGCAAAATGGTCAACACTACGACAACAAAATTGCTAGCCCAATCTCAACTGAGTATAGACGACGTAAACAACAACAAAATCACTGCGTAACGACACCACACACTCACTGGTATAGCGGTCTCTCGCCCCTCTGCACGCATTCGTTGCTGAGCTTGAGGTACTTCTCGTAAACGTCCCCCAGTCGGGCGGCGCAGTCGGGAGGTGTGCGCGTACGGACGAATCTCCTGTAGTGGCTGTTCCCAGCCAGAGCCATAGCCTCCTCTGGCGTTGACGCCCCTGTTGTTGATGATGTAGGCCGCCACGCGGTGGACGTCCGGCTCGTGCTTCGCTGCGATGCAGGTGCCGACCTCCCTGACAAACAGCAAGCGGCTACGTCAAAGAAAGAACGCGAGCAGGGGGGTGAAACGGGCAATCGTGACCTACGTTTGTCGCTACCATCGACGTCCGTGGAAGGGTCATTGCACCCGTCGTGTGTGCCCTACTACAACACCTCAGTTAGCTTTACCAATCACCGAGACGATACGAATCGCAACATTTCCATGCAGTCGAAAATCTATCCCCTTTTCCGCTTTCGATTTACCTGGATAGTGCGGCGTGGAGAGGGTGTGCACTCAGTGTGTGGGTGGAAATAATCTGGACCTTGTGAAACAGGTCTGCGAAGGGAGTCCTCTTCACGTTCGGGAAAATGTCGACACACAAGTGAACGGTGACGTCTTTCTTCCCTTCGCAGCAGGTGTCCGCAAACACCTTCACCACATCGTTCAGTGTCCCCAGCCGGTCCAGACGTGCCCTCAGCCTGTTCGTTGGTAAAAGGATGTGAAAACAGGGGAAAAAGGAAAAATTATGGGTCTCGAATCTAAGGCCGTCGTTTTCAACTGTGTGTCACCGCCGCAAAGAATGAGATGCCGCTCCAGGTTAGCGCAACAAGCTAGCGTCCATCTTCAAATATCTCCGATCTTTGGTGCGTCTACACGCCCATCAACATCGCATCGCATGACTCACGCATGAAGCAATGGCAACAAGTTGCTCCACTTGTCGGACCGTAGAGCGGCCCATCCAATGATGTGGCCGAACTCTCCCAGCAAGAAGACGATGCAGGAGGCGTCGCCAGTGGCTATTTTCGCCAACCTGAACGTAGCATCCACCGAAACCGCTTTCCCTGGTGAGAGGTTGCAAAGCTCTCTCTTCAGAAGTGGCTTGACCTAGCAAGGGGGAAAATTAATGCAAACGATCAACAGCAAAGGCTTAGCCCATGTTTTGGCCTAGCTCTAGATGTGGATGCACTCTCAGCTCATGTGCAAGCATACCCAACACTCGTAGTTGTTCAAAACTACAGCCCTCCTTCCAAGCGTTCCTCACCGCCTGGAACGACTTCGAGCAGTACGTCTCCATGTATGCCTGAGAGGGGCCAGATAGAAGGGTGCCGCTCCCCACCACCCCCAACTTCGGGAACACTCCTGAGCCCTTGTGCATCGCTGCGAACACGTTCCAGCACGTGTGCCTCTGTCTCTGCTTGAAGTCGTATGCCTGCAAGAATAACACATCAATAGACCATAATGCAAAGTAAAACCGAAACTCCAAGCGGAGGCCATCGTTGTACGCAAACCATATGATTTTTTTTTCTGGAGTAGCATCTGGAGTTGCATCGGGAAAGCACTTTCAATATAAACCCCGATCCTAGTTTTGCCGAGTTTATAGGTCTACTCTCCGTTCTGCACTTGTAAGATATTATTTATTTGACCGCAGGTATTCAGGGCACAACAAACACCCCCTAGCGTACCTCCTTCGCTTGACGGTGCAAAGCCGCTACAGGCTGCGCTCCTGTCACAGTGAGGTCGAGAAGGGCATGATCGGCGCCACCCTTACCGAAGCACTCGAAGTCGTACTTCGCTTGGACAGCCGCCGGAAGAAGTCTCATGTAACTTCGTGGGCGACAGAGCAGCGATACCGGGAACAATCGAAACGGTCAGGAATGTTGACGGCACGTGCGAGAATTGTAATAAACAACCAGCTGGACAAACAATAGCCCGAAAGGGAGATGCCCCATTGCCATCAACGGCCAATTTATGCGGCACGAGAGAATCACACCTCTTGGTCCGAAATCGTGAAAGACACGCCTCCCTTGAGCAGAGTCTTGACAAGACTCATACATCCTTCCCACTTGATATCACCCCTGCGTAACGCCGCCTTCACAGCGTCGGGTGCACTGTCCACGCTATCCGCTCCCTTCTTCTTGGCTTGCACCCTCGCCTCCCCACCGTCGTCTCGCCGTTTCATGGCTGCAATCGTGGCGTCCGTTACAGCTCGGCACTCCGGCCCCAAGCATCGGTGGCGGGCTGAGCAAATGAGCAAATTCTCGCCAGACATGCTGTGAACCGCTCGGATCTGATAGATGTAGAAACGCCGCGAACAGAAACACCTTAACATCAGGTGATTGGCATGCGCCCACCGCGTAAAAATAAAGCAATACACAGAAGACATGCCCACCATATTTGCACAGCAGCAACACACAGGGAAATACCAAGACATTCTTACGACGTCTGCTATTGCACAGCAGCAACTAGCAGGGAAATGCCAACACTCGTCCTCACGTCGCTCCACGAAGCCCAACTCGTGTGGGCGTTGCTCCGGCAGGTCGGGCAAATCAACCGTGCGCCAACCACCCGGTCACCCCGAATGACTTGAAATTCTTTCGATGCCAATAGGGCTTGTCTGTCGAAAACCTGAACATTCAGCGGTAGGAAGGAGCAAAATGTAGAACCATCGCGAGTGCTGTTTACATTATACTTAGACACATATTCCCAGATAGGCAGAGATGCGTGGTTTTGGGGGGCGCTTTCATTCATCAACGGCGAGGCTCTCATCATCGTACTTGTATACTTCATACAGCAGGAACGTTCGTTGCACACACGACACACACGTCGCTGGAACCTCTGTCCCTTGACTGTTGGAGCCGCGTACTCGTTCGAAATCCTACTAAACCCCGGGGACAACACTTCGTCGTACAAATCACCGGGTTGTACTCTATGGGGGTGTCTCTTATCTCATGTGGGTGTATGATCTTGTGTCGTACTCCCGACTACTGCCGTACTGCTGTCGAGACTAGAGAAGCCTGCACGTGCAGGCATACAAAACTATGTTCTTCCGACTATTACGACTACTGTTTCGTTCAAATCACCTCAGGCATGACGAACACGACAGTTCCGGTCACCAGGTGGTGTATCCGCGCAAGTTCCTTGGACTCCGCCGTCCAGTCACCATCCCCTTTGGACCGCATAGCACGTATCCCCGAATCCTCCAGACGCATGTACGCCCCAGGCCATTTGGATTGATCCTTCCAAGCGTCTCCCCATTTCCCGGAGTCCGACAGTGACCCATCCTTCGTCAGCCTCGGCATCCCTTTCCTGAGCGGATGCACAACCTTCGCCACCGCCTCCCTAACCGCTTTATCCGTGAGCTCCGTGTGCCGCTGTGTTCGGGGCGACAACACCCGTGGAGCATCGGCACTCTCCTTCGTGGGGCAGGACTGCCCGTTGAAAAACAAGTCCGATAGCCTCTTTAGCTGAACCTCTGCCCCTCCTGGGCGAGGAAAAGTGGCGACCAAGGGAACCTGGTCAATGTCAGCACCCGCACCGCTCGTGCTGCTTGCGGAACGTGAGCCGGGTTCAGCCGCGGAAGACGCACCCGCTGCTGCCCCTGCAGTCAGCGGCCGCGCTACCCGGCCTCCGCTCGTGCTTTCCATGATTTCAGGCCAGTGCGCTGCGCAATACTGCTCGAAGTGCTTATGATCGTACGTACGGCTTGCCCTCAATTGGCCTGCTGCATGCCACGCTCCACTGTAGCCTCTGTCACTCCCGTCTGTCCCCTCCGTGCACCCGCTGCGTTCGGCGTACGCGCACTTGAAACAAACCTCTGCGGGCTTCAAGGCATACAAGGCGGCGTACCCTTTTCTCTGCCTCGGTTTTCGCGGTCCGAGGAGCCGTCTTCGGCCATGAGCACCAGGAGCATTGCCATTGGTCGCGGCGAGAGGGATAGGTGGATCTGCCATGTTCGTTACACTCCTGGCGTGCTCGGTCTGATCATAACCGTGGTCGTTTGTGTCGTATGTGTCCTGGTGCTGATCGCTGTCTTGGCCCCCATTTGAAAAAGTGCGGTGGAAAAAAGTGTTCCACGCGGCGGAACACGTGGTGGAACAGCAGGTTTTTGGTCAAACTTCACTTGGTTTTATTGTCACGCCCCCAGCTATAATTTTAGCCCAAATCCCCCGCCTATGATTGGCTGGCCTGGAGTGGTGCGGCGGTGGTGGTGGTGTAGGGGGGTCGCAGACCGCTGCAGGCGGCGCGGGGTACCGTGGGGTTTGTACAGTAGTTCGTGCGGATGAACTCCTGCCGTTCCATGCGGTTTAATGTGAAGAAAAACAACAACAACAACAACAATGCAGTGAGAATGGGTTTCAGTCTCGTTCGCGAGGCGTTATTCTTGAACTCTGGAAACTGTCATCGTATCTTTATGTATGTATCGTGTGGCCTCTCTGTGAGGCTCCATCCATATCTAATGCGCCTGCGTCTCTTTCTCCGCCCGTTCTTTTTCGCGCTTCGCGAGAAATAATTTAATTATTTCTTTTTATGTATGGGATCTGAGCCGTTGTATCCATTCTGCGTGCGTCCATAGCGACTAGACCGACCAATGTAGGCTATGGACAGTAGCCAAGGACCGAGGTCATCTTAGCAGATAGACATGATGACCAAGGACTGCTGTTAAGCATACGGTGTAGTTAATGTAGCTACAGATATACCACCAACGATTTATAATCTGCACCAATCAGAGTGCTGAGTTGATGCTGGTCATCAAAGACGTGTGCATAGATAGATAGTCTATGATGTGTATAACGACTTTGAAAGTAGGACCGTCCGGAAGCTTGGCTCGGTTAAGCCTCGCACACCAGATCACTCTTGCTTACTATCCTCAGTTCGCCGCAAAGAGCTGTGAGCAGAACGAGCTTGAGCCAACCCAGAGTCAACAAGAGACAAACTGCTGAGAGGCAGAGCACACACAAAGCCACGCTTGAACGCAAGTGCAACACACGTCCAGGCTAGAACCTGCAGAACTAAATAAAGAAGAGGCGGTATCGGTTCTCCTCACAGCGGCGCCATCGGCATCATGCTTCGGACACGCCTGCTTGCGCGTTGTCGGCTGTGTGCCGTGTTCGAGTAGCGTTCTTAGCGTCGCGCCGACGCCGCAGCACTCAAAGCCGGGCGTCGTCTCGGCCGCTGCGCCCACGGGCCAGAGCCGTGTTCGTCGCGTCGCCGCTGTCGCCGGAGCACACCGATCTCCACCGCGTCACGAGCACCGCGTTGCGTCCGCGTTCGTCCGCCGTGTCGCAGCTGCCGTCTGACGAACCACGCGCGTGTTGGTACCGTCGGGGTATTGCCGCAGCGTCCCCGACGGGCGAGGGGCCGTTCGAAGAACTCGGCCACGGGGGATCGCGGGCGCCGCAGTGGTGGTCAGTACGGGCTGTGCGAGCATCGCCGAGGTCGGAGCCGCGCGCGACGGTCCTGCTCGCGTTCGCCGGAGCGGTACGTGCTGGAGCGTGTCGTCGGGGTCGCGTGTGTAACGGACATCGCGTCGATCGGGTGTCGGGTGTGTCCGTGTCCGTTGCGGTGTGGGTCGCGTTCGTCGGAGGTGTGTGCGCGTCTTGCGTTTGGAGGGCAAGCGGTCGACACGATGAGCGCTGCTGGGTCTGCCGGGGGACCGGACGCGTCGCCGCCTCCGACTTCTGGGACGTCTTCCCCTCGGAGGGGGTGCGTCAGGTAGGTCCCGTGCGTCGCAGCGTGTGCGTCAGGGGCCGGTCACTCGGTCGCAGTCGGGTCGGACCCCTCAGCGGGGTACGACCGGTAGGTCCCGTACGTCTCCGCGCGTGCGTGGTGAACCGGTCACGCGGTCGCAGTCGAGTCGGTGCGGGCGTCGGACAACCCTGAGGGAGTACCTGCCGCGTCGGGGGGTGCTGGCCTCGCCGCCCGCTCGTGCTCCCGCGCGTTCATCGCGTCGTCTTGCGTCCCGTGTCATTGATTCGCGTTCCTATGCGTCGGTCTTGTCACGTTCGGACTCGGAAGAGGGCGCCCTGGTCGGTGCACCTGCGCCGGCGGCATCACGGGCGGCGTCGCCAGCTTGGGTGACCCCGCCGGAGGCCGCGGAGGACTCCTCGGAGGCTGCCGGAGTGTCCAGAGAGGATTCCAGCGTGGAACAAACGCGGTTTGCCTATCACCTTCGAAACGTGCACCAAGATTTGAAACCCGACGCGTACGTGCATCTAGACGAAAGCGCCATTAACAACCCGACGAGCTGCACGCCAAGATATCAAAGACCAGGTCCCATCCTGCCTGCCCCAGTTCTTGCGCCTGCCACTGAGGTATCTCCCCCCCCGCTGCACCGGAAGGCCCGTGCCACCATTTTCTTTTCCCGCTGTTTTCGTGTCGGAAGAAGAATGATGCTTGAGGCCTATCGCCGCTCACCCGACAGCGCCAACTGCCCCACGTCCGCCTCTGCCCCCGGTCCCGCCGCTAGCCTGGCCCGGATAGCATCGGGCGCCCTCCGTGGAGCTCCAGCGAGCCCCCGATGATGTGCCGCCCGAACGGAATCCTTGGGGTGCAGGAATCGGCAGTTGGCGTTCTCGCAGCCTCCCTTGACGTGCCCGAAGCAGGCGCGCGTCTCGCGGCGGTGGTACCCTGCACTCGTCCAGGATGCCCTCTCGTTGGGCGCCGGTCCTTCTTTGCGCATTACGCTTCGTCGGCGACATGTCATCTGACGAAGGGGCGGCCAAAAATAGGCGGCATTTCCCAGCCCCCCGTACGCGATGAAGTTCCTCGTGGTGGTGAACTTGGAATTGGGCACCGGGGGATAGTGCTCGACGCCGACCCGAGGAGCGGGGTAACTCCCTCTGATAGAGAGCGCGACAGAGAACCAGTCGTTGGCGAACGTCATGAAACCCTCGTCAAGGAAGGACAGGAGAAGGCGCCGACTGGCGTCAGTCCGTGCCTCTTCGCGGCGCTTGCAGAGGTGATTGCCTACGTCGCGAAGCCCCTCGCGGAGGGCGTCTTCGAGAAGACGCAGTCCAGCGACACTCTCGCTGACGATGATGCCGTGCTGCGACACAAGGCGTCGCAGAATACCTCGATCGTGGTCTCGAACGACTCGTCGATGTTTACCGTTGCTGATGCTCTGTCGGACGACATACGCCAGTCCGAGACGCAGAATCGTGTCAAGGTGTTTAGCGTCGACGCGATCTGCGGGCTGATGTGGACTTCTGGGTATGATGCTTGCCACTGGAAGGCCGTGAGAGTGCTCATTAGGGGGCGCTGAGCAAGAACCAGCCAGGCCATGCGTGTGTGGTGTTTCTTCCACTTGGTCATTGTTTCCTTCAGGTCCATCTTGTGGACGGCCGCAGCGTCGCCGGCGTCGCCGCGGCCGGTGCCGGCCCCTGCGTCCCGAGCCGCTCAACCTCCCCCGCAGACCCCCGACAGCGCCACCAAGCTGGCTCATGGAGAGGTCGTTGATTTGCGCTTGCATCTGATCAACCACCCCCCGGTGCTCCCCAGCCTTGTGCGGGAACGTCTAGGTGAGTTCTTGCAGGTGCTGCTGCAGAGCGGCTGTTGGTGACGGCCCCTCAGACCGAGAGCGCGTGGCGGTGGCCACGCGCCGCGTCGCGGTCCCCCGGCCGTTCGCGCGAGGGCTAGAACACGTGCAGTCGCCCACCCTGCCCCCGACCTAACTGACGACCGTGCTGACGATCGTGCCGGCGTAGAACCAGTTGCCTCCGCACCGTGCGCATTCGTACGAGACGACGACCGCGTGACCCACGCCCTCGATCCCGCGCGTGTCTGGCCATGCTGAAAACGTTCGGGCGACGAAAATGGCCTCAGATTTCATCGACGAGTTGCATTGCACTCCGGATCCGACTACCTACCGAGAAGGGGGCGATGGCCGAAGCCAGCCCCGAGCTCAGCAACAGGGCACCGTTCGAGAGACAATTCATTTTTGGTTGACATTGTTACGTCTTTATCGTGGTTGCCCTCCGGATCCGACTACCTATTGAGTTTTCAGCGTCGACCAAAGCCAGCCACCAACTCAACAACAGGGCACCGTTCGTGCGACGTTGTCCTTGCACTCCGGATCCGACTAGCCTACTATGTTTTAGGGGATGGCCAAAGCCAGCCACCACCTCATTAACAAGGCACCGTTCGAGCGACGTTGTATTTGCGCTTCGGATCCGACTGGCATACTGAGTTGGCGACGATGGCCGGAGTCAGCCGCCAACTCGGTAACAGGGCATCGTTCGAGCAACAATATTTCGTGTTTCGTTGCAAAGGAGATTTGGGGGGCGGCATCATGCATCATCAGCCGCGACCCCGTTTGGTTTTTGTCGTATTGGATAATTTTTCGTTTTTTAGTTGGCTATTTCCGTGCTGCAGCCGCGATGGCCGCCGAAGCGACCCCGCTGCTGCCACGTGCGCCTCAAACCGAATGACGAGGCGAAAAGAGAAGGAACGCATGAGGCAACGCCAATTGTGTGGCGCTCGGCGCGTCGTGTTCGCGTTCATGTGCTTTGTGTTGAGAAGCACAATGACCACTACACCACTAGTC
>FN649755.1:923220-949994 GCA_000310025.1 Ectocarpus siliculosus
ACGATTATGGGTACCCCCCCCCCCCCCCCCCCTAGATGTTGCTGAACCCCGTCTGTTGACAATATCTCTCCAAGAACATATCGGATGTGAGTGTGCGATAGCTTGGAAGAACAACATGGACCGAGCGGACACGATGCCAAAATGGGTAGGCCAGTTGAAGGTGTGTGGACGTAGTTTCGAGATGATTACTGCTTCCTGACATGCTGCGCAACCCCACTTTTCAGCATATATCTCTGCGGCCACTGGTGAAAAACGGGCCTGGAATATATTGGCCTGGAATGTACAAGCCTCACTGCCGCGGACAAATTCCGTGGATATTCCAGGCCAATGGTCCTAAACGGGCCAAACCACGAAACAAAAGACACACATTAAGGAGGTGGGTGCACACGACGAATTTTGATGTTGACTAATTTTAAAATCAAATGCAAGAGCACCAGAAATCGCACAACAGACACACCAGACCAACCAGTAGGAAGGCAGCGCGAAAAAAAGAAATCGTTGATTCTCGCACAGGGCGGCAGTAGAGGCTGCTCAAAACATACATTTCACGCGTCTACCTCCACAGGCCTCCTCTGAAATCAAGATAAAAATCTCACCATTCTAAATTCTAGTCAAAGCAGCAAACGGAAGGCGCTCAAACAAGGTCAATCTTGAATGTTATGTGTCGCATTCCATTGTCATCAGTGGAGGACATCATGAAGATGCGGCGTGCGTGCTGGCACGTTCAGGTTTGCTACTGGAGCTGAAATATCGAACATTGCACCAGCGTCTGAAAACAGTCCGAAATCGGCGCCGGAACCAAGCGGCATCCAACATTTGTTACAGCCGTGCTTGCCGCCACTGACTCCAATCCACTGAACTGCGGGTGTAGCTGATGCCACTAGCTACTGCTGACGACCCGTGGTTCAGGGATTTAACTGTCCGTGGCGGTGAGCACGGCTGTGTCAAATGTTGGATGCCGCTTGGTTCCGGCGCAGATTTCGGAGAGTTTTCATGCTGCAACCTTCAATATTTTCAGCTCCAGCAGCAAACGAACCTGAACGTACCAGCACGCACGACGCCTCTTCATGGTGTCCTCTACTGACGGCAATAGAATGCGACACTTAACCCTGGCGGGTAGGTTGTTTGCTTTCTTTGTATAGGATAAAAGTATGGGAAAAAGAGCCAGCGTCACACACCCTTTTCTGCACCCCCTTATTCAACACCATTTTCCATCGCGACAAACAATAGACGTCACGCGGGTTGCACAGAGAGGTACTTCTATTCGAGAGTAGCCACAGAGGGCGCGAGTCATCGTTGTCCAGCATCGTTCCAAGAACTTGTCGACACAGCCCTGGCCGCCAGGCCCCCGCACCCCACCACGTGTGCCTTCTTACAATAGAATCTGGTCGAAACGTTTGAGGGGTGTTTGTGAGGTGATAAGCCATAACGAGCTGCCCGCGAGTGGAACAGCTTACCACGAAACATGATATCCTGCTGCGCCCTGTCCATGTCATGTGGCCTAATTTTCTTGCCACACCCTTGAGAAATGCCGCGGGGATGATCTGGAAGATCTAGATGGAGACGAGCCTGCTGGGAATGAGGTCTTCCTGGGCTCGGAAGAGAGCGTAGTGGGCCGAGTAGTGCGTGCCGTGGCTGGTGATTATGCCCATGGGAAACCCCATACAAGCTAAAAGCCCGGAGGGGTGAAGCGGAATAGACCCTGAAAAATGCCTACACATATACGCGACATTCTTATTTGGGAGGATTTGGGGGGGAGGGGAGGGTACAAAGTGACCACCCCCGAACGTCATCATAGTTTTGTGTTGACAACCGACGTCTATCGCTCCCGTTCGGCACGCGACGCCAACTAGAAATATGGTGGTGAAATTATGAATCACAGGTCACCAATCGAGGCCAAACAATCGCGTTGTAGAAGAGCCGCCTTCATCTACCCTTGTACCCCTACTAAACAGCAACAAGACTGACACTCCACACCGAAGATATCCCACGATTTCGAAATACTTCCAACAAGCTTTAATAGTAGCGGTTGCGAAACGCAGTAGATTCCGACCCTGACCTTTGCCAAATGAAAGTACTTTACCGCTCGGTCGTGTAGACATCCTGAGAACCAAGCAGCAGGTGCCCCCGCAATCTGCACACACCACCTATCAGAAACCGCAGACAGAAAAAAAAATAATCAAACCCGCAACAGCTACGTCAAGATCACGACATCGAACAAAGAGCTTGGTGTGTCATCTTCGCGTCATGGACCGATGTGAGAAGGGGACCCTCGTGAAACACGTGTGAATGGCGCAAATTCAAATTCCCCAGCTTGCAACGGTATGCATACCACTCTCCACACCCCGACCATAACCTCCATATCGATTTGACTCCCTCGCAAACATCGACAGAGCTGCGTAAACCGTGTGACTGCAAAAACCGCTTCAACCGAGAGTCTACGTCCGGGGCATACCTAACCATTTGGGGGTATCGTTCTAAAGGCGCAAGACCTCTACAGTTGAAGGGATTACGACCCCAGCTAAGCTCGAGAGTCTACACACGACGAGCTGATGAAGGCCCTCAGGCCATTCGATTCCGCGGAGAAGGCTATCTTCGGTACCTGAACCATGAATATGATCAAGAAGATGAAATGTCTCGAGGTTGGGCATCCATGTCCCCAGTTTTTGCAGGGACTGCCTGAAATTCTGACCCAGCGCTAGTCGGCGCATCGACTCAGGCCAAGCGCTCGCGCCGATAGGGCGGTTGAACTTCGACATAACCACCACATCACCTAAACCTTTCTGGCGCATTCCAAAAGAAACTTCTTCCACGGATGCCGGCCACCTCACGTTATCAACCGACCGATTGGAAACACATCCGAGGGCGAGCCTCTGAAGCGAATCTTGCCATGTAAAGTCCTCAATGGGCTGCCTGAAAAATGCGCCAAAAGAAAGCTCCTCGAGCGACGCCGGAAAGGTACACCATTCAATCGGCTGGTTGAAAAAAACACCAACCGTGAGTTGCTCCAGAGTGTCCGGCCACACGACGCCGGCGATAGGCTGGTCGAAAAGAGACTGGTGGTGAAATTTTAGCTGCCTCAGCGATTCCGGAAACTTGGCGCATTCGATCGGCTGGTGGAATTCCAATCCAAACGATAGCTGCTGAAGCGATGCAGGTAGCTCGACACTTTCTATCGGCTGGTTAAACTTCCTACCGAATACAAGCCTATGCAGAGATGCTGGCCATTTCGACAGGCCGACGAGCTGGTTGAATGTTGAATTGTCGGAAAACTCAACTGTTTTTCAGCCGTCGTGGCCATGCCACAGTCTCAAGGCTGTCCTCAAAAGCACGGACGAATTCCAGGGAGTCCGCGTCCATCATTGAATGTATCGGGTTTCTCAATTCCGCTGCTGTCGGGATGTCCCAAGTCACGCGGCGCGCTCTTAGTCGTGGCACGCGCGTCCCACACAGTCGCTTCGGGTGCGGGGGGGGAGCGTCCGCAGCGGCAAAAGCAGCCTGCGTGGGGTTTGTGAGTCGACTTTCAAGTGCAAGGTCTGATGGTTTATGCAGGCGATGCAGAACTCCAAGGATGCCAGCTGCAGTTCCTTGGTGGAAGTGTACTAACTCTTCCCTTCGCTCGTCTCATTCAGAGCAACGATGATGGTGTTCACGAGTCACGAGCTGGTCCTGCGGAAGAAACCATGGTGCATGGGCGTACACATAAGCTGGAGCAAAAACATGGCGTCCTTCAACAACTATAAGTGCGTGGCAGAAGAACCTGAACGTGTTCCAGGGCCATGACATGACTAGAATAGGGTATGGGATTTTGCTCACACTCTAGAATTCGAAATTTCATCAAAGTAGAACCGTGAAAACGGTTAACGAAGTCATCAACATGTGGCCTACGTTCCGATGTCAAGAGTCAGTAAATCTTGCTCTTGAACGCCTCAAGCACAAAACATAATTGCCGGGCGAGACATGATAGGCTTGGCTGACGCACCAACCGTGTAAACGAAGCCTTCCCTTGGATTCGAATTGCTTTAGCCCCAGACGGCCGTTGCGTTCTGGCCCACTCGAATGAGAAAAATACTAACAAACGGACGAAACATGACCAATTGTGGGGGGAACTGTTTCACGCACAGTAGTGGGCGGTACAGAACTACCTTTCAGACCTTGTGCAACATTCTGTCTCTCTTTTTAATCTACAAGTTAAAATATCGTGGAAAATGGATGCCCTGCCTGGTGCTCGCCACGCCACTGCTAGCCAAGCAATACTTGTGGCGTCTCCTCGACCCGATGAGATTGCAGCAAAGTAGACAACTTCAAGCGGCCGAAAGGAACCCACCATGCGCCGTCGGAGGCGAAGGAAGGGGAGAATAAACCGGAGCTAAAAGCCCAACCGCCCTCTCCAGCTAAGAGACGCAGTACGAGCGAGAAGCAGCACGACCTCGGTTAGCTTGGTCGCGTCGCCACTCCCCACGGCCGAACCCCATGCATCTGCAGAGTCGTGAACTTGCCGGTGTTGACAAAATATTGCTGGCTTCGGGTCATCGTTTGGAAGGCTCGAATCCTATTGGTGTGAGTGAGAAAAAAAAAAGAAAGTACATGTATCATAGAACTTAACACAATTAGACTATGTCGCTCGTTCCTTGCGCACCAGGCCTTGCAGAACCCGAACCGGCGTCTCCCTCCATGACGTTGTATGTGTCGCTCGTACTCAGACCTTTCCAAAGCGGACCAACACGAACCGAGGGGCGCATGCACATCGGCGGTGTTGGGGTTTCGCCGGTGAGACTCGATGAAGTGGTCCCGACAGGTCAAAAAGGAAAAAACGCAGACAGCACAACAGCAACGGTTGCCATCAACGACGTCAGAAATTCACAAACCCTTTCAGTCTCACAAGCTGAAATCTTACTCACTGATATGTAGAATCAGGCCCTAAACAACCTAATCCAATATAACCCCCAACGTATTGACATAGAAATATCAACCTGGGTGACAGTCCATGCTGGTCCACAACGGCGGCAAGTAGTGCAGGCAGCCGTTGGGTCGAAGGCGTCAAAAATCGTAAACAGCACCGTCGAAATTCTCACAAGACGATAGTGACGGGGTGGCTGAAGCCAAGTCAGCAAAATTTTCCAGTAGTACAAAAATGCGGACAGGGGGGCTGAATTTTTCCACGTAAGGAAGCAGATTTTTTCTTTAACCCTTACGTGACTGGGTTAATTTGGATCTTTATGTTTTTTTCCCCACAGCTGGCTCTCTGCGGTCAAAGATCTTCCAAGCATGCGTGTACACCCATAACTCACGGCGGCAACGATGGTGCAGCAGTGGGTCCATGTGTGGGGCTCACAGGGATGGGGACGCGGTATATGTAGGAGTGACGAACAGGAGTACAGTAGTACTACTACTGAACAGCAGTAGCAGTTATGCGGAAAGAAATAGACTACAGCAGCAGTAGTTTCTGAGCAGGTGTGCATGCCTGTCTCCGACAGCAACCGTCCGCACAGAGGATGTACCTGTGCAAGCAATACCTGTTGGCACATGTTCTCCACCTCATCCTTGGACAGAGCATACGGCAAGCGCATGTATATGCTAGCGGCGCTAGATGCGAAGAGGCTGACGGGAAACCGCCTCACAGAAGCGCCAGATCGACGAAAAAAACGGCCCGCTCATCAGAGAATCGAGACCATCATCCACTATCGCACAAAATGCATAAAAATCGTGATAATTTTTACTATTCTGTACTACAAGTAGAGAGCTGTGATCGGAGCTGTGATCGGAGCTGTAGTCCCGAAAACCCTTGCGTTTGAGCGAAATTTTGCACACAGCAGACAAACCACCCTCCACTCCCAATACTGGGAACCACACGCACCGCAACCACAACAACATCAAGCACCGAGGCAGTACGTTAGCATCGGGTCCGGTGTGCGCTTTCTCTGCTCTCCCCCGCGGATGCGGCACCGGGTTGATCACATGTTCAGGGTGCTGTATGTACCCTCTCCGGTGGTATTGTGCGTTTGAATATCAGACTACAGCAGCACCGGTATACGCAGTAGATTGGATCTGGAAAGGATATCTGCCCCACGTCAGAGAGATGAGTCATGGGTGAATAGTGTTGTACTATGTGAGTCCTGTGCGCATTGCTGATAAGCGTGCTTTTGGGGTGGGTTGCCTGTGTCTCCCTGCTGGTCTCTATGTAGTTTTTTTGCTCTTAGCCGAGGCACAACGGCGATCTTTCGGCACCCAAAGTGATCGAAGCTGGGAACGGAGCTCATTCGTGGGTGTAGTCAAGAGAGGAAAGTTTTGTAGAACCTTCGTAGGCAAATAATTTTGGGTATAAGCGGCTTCTTGTGATTGGCTGAGGGGCAACAGTTCTCCTATCCCACCCAACGAACTTCCCCTGTCCGCAGGTACTGCTTTTTTGTGGTACGCTGCGTGAAAGCTGCACCCTGCTGCTGACACCGCTCGCACTGCCGTTGAGTGTGCGTGCATGCAATGCGTGTCTGCGTCGCTTGCTCACCCCCAGCACACCAAAACGCACCTGAGAACGGAGACAGGCAGTAATTGTACTGGCCGGCAGCCTCTGAACGAAGTGCTGTGTCGCATTTCAAGCGTTCGGGAGAGGATAGAGGTTTTTGGGACGGGGAGGCAGGCACATCAAGTCCAACTCTCTCTTTATCCTAACAGAGAACTAGAGAATAATCTTGCGCGGGGAAGGACGCGCCCGTCTACACCAGGAGGCCACTGCGTGCTCTTCCTCCCGTCTGCTCCTCTTTGCTGGCGGTGCTGCCACCACCTCTACGTCGCAGCCGCTCTCCTTTTCCTCCTTGCCTCAACCTGTGTGTGTGTGTGTGACGGGCGTGTTTTGCTGACCTAAAGCCGCGCAAACGAACCCAACTTGGCTTTCTGGCCGTGCAGCCTCCCTCTTGTTGGTGGCGCGCCAACTGCAGGGCCTGTTCGCTGGGCGCTGGCCTTCTCTTTGGCCGCGCGGGCTTTGGCCGCGCGGGCTGCTGTGTGCGCGGGTGGGTGGTGCCTGATGTGCTAGTTCCAAGAACGTTGCTAAATCGAAAAATCATCAACAATTTTCCACAGAACGAGCCTCCCTCCGCTCTAAATCTGGAAAAAAAAATCCTTATCGTGGGTTCTGGCGAGATTGTCAGGAACGATCCTCAGAACGATGGCTACAATCAAAATCTTTTTCCCCAATTCGGATAATTTTGTAGCCCGAAAGAGTCTAGTGTAGGCAACGTACAGTTTTACCAACAAAGGTACCCACGGCTTGGGATATTGTGTACAGCAAGTCAGAGGCCCAGGAGAGGCACACAGGCATCACACAGCCGCATATCGCACAGCGTATGCATACCACCTCACACAAGCATGCTAGACTACGGTTTCCCACGAACGTTTAACGCACCGGAGCATAGTGACGACCACGGTAAACATGCTGTGTCCCCAAAGTGTCCCCATTCAGGCTTCCAGTATTAGGAGGGTTAATGGAGAAACAATATGTTGTGAAAATCTACATATATATATGTTGAAGTTGTCCAGGGATTGACGGTGGTTTCGTACCGCCCCCTTCTGCGAGAAGAACGCCGTTCTGGAGGACGAAAGTTGAATGTGCGATATGTTTCGTCGTCTTCTCCCTTCCAAATTGATCAGGACGCAACGGCCACTGGGTCCACAGAAACACCCACGGTGTGATTTAAAGCACAACCTGATACGGCGGTGCCAACGGGGTGGCTGCACGGCCTTTAAATCTCGCCGCACCCACCACGATTGACAGACTGCTTTCTGGATGAATGGCGGCCATATACGTTCTCGAAAAGGGCAAGAGTCTCGTTCTTGACGATTCTCGGCAAGTTGTGATGACTCGCTTTCAGAAGAGTGAAACGGACTCTTCCGGGGCAAATCGTGGCCAACACCAGGATTGACGCTATAAGACCCTGTCCCCGTGAAGACCGCATGAAGTGAAATGCGGTATGCTACATTTGCACACAACACGCGCGTCTTCACCTGTTGTCGGGCATACCCTTGTCGCTAACCAGTGTGTTACCATAATACATTTGGCAACAGCTCGATAGTACAAAATCGGCTCGATCTCTGCGTTTTGAGAAAATGCTGATGAAAATGTGACAGAGACGAACCTTAGAAGAGCTTACAATAGTGTAGGGACGATGGTTGATTTCCGGCTACAGGAGTCATTGGTAATTGGCCTTGGCGTATTCCCATAACGACTTCTGGTGCGCACTTTCGACCAACAGTAAGACCAAGACAGTACTGGCTACAACCTCTCCTACGGGCAAGTGTACACGACGAGCAGGGCTCGCCGTTTCCAACTTGATTGGCAGCACCGCGTCGGCAGTCGGCAGGCGGCTAGGCGAAAGACTGCAGGAACACTACAACACGGCGAAGACCACCGCATGCAACTTGTACCGCGGGGCTTACGTCCTCTGGTACGGGCGGCAAACATCCGGAGACATCACCTCTCGTTATTTCCACCTGCGCTGTCCACACCCTCTCGTCTCTCTGTGCCCGCCTTCTCCTCCACCGGGCGGGTGCAGTGGCGTAGTCAGGGTGACAAGAGCTGCAACGACAACGACAAACAACGAGCGGAGGGGGGGCCGCAAACCGCTCGAGGGAAGGGGGGCGGTTCATGCGGATGAACTGCTGACGTTCCACAGTTCAGCCCAAAACACAGAAACACAGCACACACGTCTGTCCTCCCGCGTGAAGGGTTTGCCCTTGTCGTGGTCTCGCGACTTCTCTGTCTGGTGGTTGTCCGCCGCCAATGAGGGAGGAGAGCAGCCCGTGCGCATAACATCCTATGTAACGATACGCATGTTCGATACGTATTTGATTCGCTTGTATGGCCCGATTTCGAAGGGACACGTTGAGTACCAGAGCCGACACGGATGCCAACCGCCGTAAAGGCACAGCCAGCCGCCCGTATAGGGAAGCAATGCTTATGTACGGTACCTTTGCGTGCCAAGCGTCGCGTTTGTTTGGGTTTGAGCAGCCGACTAGACTTGCCTAGTAGTGGCCGAGGTGTGGGAGGTGACAGTAGCACCAAGAAACGAACGTATCAGTAGCCAGCCATCATGGACCCACGCAGAGAGGCGGCCAACACCATGCGGCCAGCAGAAACAACTTCGCCAGAGACACAACGAATTTCTACTTTCAGAAAGGAGTGCACTCCCCTGCGTCCAGGGTACCTTTTGCGGTTGTCGTGGATACCAAAATCGTGACGCGACCGAATTCCACATGTATGTTATTCCGGTTGCCGTTTGATTTTTTTTGCTTTTTACCCCGATTTGGGGGCAGTTGGCTTGTGACCACGGAAGGAAGGCGTCCGCGTCAGTTGGACCAGTACCGACAGTAGAAGGTACTGAGCAGAGACCGGAACGGTTTTTAATGTGAAGACAGAAGACAACAACAATAACAGCAACAACAACATTGTTGGCTTTCATAAACTTTGCGGTCCGCACACACACCTCAGTACATACATACCAGGACGACCCACATCTACACACACATTTCCACACCCAAGAAGGACTGGACGTGATACACAAATTCCTTCGCCTTATTTATTGAGGTATAGGCCTTAACGAAGAAATCAGATCTCGAAAATCACATTTCGATAGAAGAATTAAAATGGTCGGATCTACCCAAATCCGGACAGAAATGGCCTGTGTGTGTGTACTAAACGTCGCTTTGTTGGACAGGGAACAGAGAACAGGGAACTCGGAATTCCCTGTTCCGTGAGGTTGTGTCCTGTCAACACAAACCACATTTTCAGGAACACGGAATGTTTCAGTGCGCGCTCGGGGCCCACAGCGACTCAAGGCGACAATACAACAACCATTTTAGATGCACAAAGACGAGTGGGAGGTAGACGGTAGCGGAGGGAGGGGTGTAGTTATGAAGGAAGCTGTTGACGAGCGCACATCCAGCACATGTGCTACAGTAGGTATCGGCTAGAACAGGCGGTGTTCGTCATGCAATCCGCACCCTCGACAGTGCTCTCAAAGGCATGCTTTTTTTAGGTGTAGTCCACGGCAGCTGGCCGTTTCTTTTACACTTCATGTTCCCCCATACAACGGCTACACGAGCATCCACCGCCGTTTTTTGCATTGTTTGTTGTTGTTGTTGTTTTTCTTCACATTAAACTCGTGTCAGTTGCTAATCCCAAAATGTAGCAAAGACTCGGCCCGTGGTCACAAAAATGCTAAAGCCATCAGAAGATCTAAAGAACACGCACACTATTTGCATACGAGACATCTGATTATTATGGTGGCAATGCCTACACGCCTTGAACCGGTAGCATGCAGCACCTGTGGCAGCCGCATGCCCGAGAGTGATCACGCACACACACACATCCCACCACGTGCTGAATTGCCACCGAAGAGTTGGTGTTCCACGTTCCCTACGGTCTGTTGGCTAATTTCAACACTGTCGGGAGTTAAAGTTATGGTGCGGCAGAACTACCTCAAACAGGGAACGTGTGTGGCATTTCTTGTTTCCAAGAAAGTTATTTTGTGTGGCTGACCAATCAGGCAATAATTCCGAGTTCCCTGTTCCCTGTTCCCTGTCCACAAATGGACGTTAGTACACGCCCTTAACGGGAGATCGGCCAACTGGAACCGAATCTCTGCAGTCCACCGCGAACAACCCGAGAGGTCCGCCGTTTGCCCACTGCCAGATTGCTGTTGTGACGTACGTACTATTATGACGTGGTCACACCACATGGGGAGCTATCGCTCCCGAGAAGCACACACCATACAAACGCATACAACATGGCCTCTGTGCGGTACTGACACGATGTCTCTGCATGTGAGACACTGAATCGAGCCTCGTCCTACGGAAAGCCACCAATTCGTCTGTGCATTTGAGGTCCGACAACCCGCGGGAGATTGTCCCAAACGCATCCCACACACGTTTTTTCGGCGCCAGTCACGTGCAACAACGATGCGCAGTCACCCTCCCTTTGGGTTGTCTTTTTGTGCTCTCTCTCTACCGTGCTCGGCCGTGGATGGAGTTCGTGCGGATGGGGGTAGGTGGGCACGCGCCGTGCATGGGAGTAGACCATGGTCCCGCAACTAACTATGGTTGCGGCTCACCCAAATCGGGATCCGACTAAATCATTTCACCTTTTTTCTACATGTAATCCCGATTTGGTTTTGGGTCGTCCTGTTTTAAGCCCTGAAGATTCGACGGCTTCCAAAACGTTTCAGCCAATCAACAACAAGAGAGTTCTTTGGATCTTCCGGTCTTACAACCTAATCTGAATGTGACTTCGTGATCTGATTCCTTCCTCAAGACTTACCCTTATAACCCGTGTCCTCTTGCTCACTCTGAAGTCTGTACAGAAGTACATCGCCTGTGCCCGATGTGGGTGCTTGTAAGGGTGCTTCTTATCGACCAATAAAACACGAAAAAAAAAACGAAACCGTTTTTTCTTGAACACATATGGAGGCGTTTTTGAACGAAAGCGTGAAAAGAAGGAGCCCGGTTTTTTTGAGGCTTGCTATTCGTGTTTTTGACAGAAGCATCGGACAAGCGCACCGCAGGCGCTGTAACATCACTGAGAACGCTAGAAAGACCTGCCAGACTCACGTCCAGGTCTGTTGTGGAGATGGACAAGCGGCAGAAGCGGCGTTCAGTCCGTTCTTGGTCCAAAACTAGACATTGCGTGGTGCTCTCGTTTTCAACTGCTGCTGTCGGTGCTGGGGATTTTTTTTCGATCACACATAGCAAACACGGAAACAGTAGAACGAGTACAGCAGCACCATCAAGACCTCCAAAGCGCTGATTCCTTCGGTTCGGCTGTCTATATGATACCATCTCCCGGCGCCGTGCTGCTTCGTGGGTATTGAGTGCTTGGGTGCTGCTCAATAAGGTGTGTGAGAGACGTGTGCCACCTCACCAAAATGCCGTTGGAAAAATTGCGGCGAGATGATCTGTTTTTGGTCGGACACATCAACATCAATCCACGGCGTCACGCAGCAGTAGAGCAACAGGGCCTCCAACACGCTAATTATTTCGGATTGGCCATCTATATGATGCTGGCCGTCATCGCGGCTGCCGCCCTATGATTGTTGAGCTCGTCTACCTTTGGGTAGGTGGTGGTCAAAGATGGGAGTCGCAACCGTGAAAAATGAGCTGGCAAACTGAAGAAATCGCAAGCAACACCCAGGTTGCGACACTCTGCCGTGCGCCTGTTGTTGCTAAAAACTGAAAACAGCAGGCCGGGTGGACGGGATCTTTCTAAGTGTATTGTCCTCTGTGCCGGGTGCTGCTTATTGCGCTTTTATCGCTGCTCTATGGTGAGCAATACCATGTCAACCTGTTGTGTGCCGAGCAAAGCATGTATTCAGGGAAGGAAACGTGCTTTTTTTGATGACATCACGAAAAGAACAAGCAAGAAAAAGTCGGGTTTTCTTTCAACCGTTCCGATTAAAAAAGAACGATTTCGACGTTGCGTTAACAATAACCCTAAGCTGAAGGAATATGAATCGCGGGGCGATACCGCAGCTTCGACAGCGAACTTGCGCCGCGACCATCTGTGCTTGAGGTGGCAAAAGGGCTGCTAGGGACATGTAGCCGTGGAAGAAGCACCTCGCTCACCGATGAGGGAGGCACAGACAGGGCCTACAGCTCGAACTTCGACGTCTCGCTTTCTCTCTACGGTAGAGCAATATATGATGAATACCTCCTTTTCGTGCCCCACGCTCGTGCCAGTTGTTGTCTACAGTCCGAAATGAGGTCTGGAACTACATAACTGCTGTGCGCTTCATCATCCAACAAACAGCAGGCCTTGTATGTATTTTCAAATGTTGTTTACAAGTATCGTTTCATAAATTTCCAGTACACCGAATATTGATTTCCCGCGACCAAAACGCCGATCTGCAGCATGAGGAAAGGAATGTACCGGCAACCAACCCACGGCACAACAACACGAAAGGTCTGCCGTTCGCGAAGTATTCATACCGGTGGTTGTGCGGGCCGAGGCACCCTCGTATCCGGCGGTCATTCAATAAATGACTTTAAAATAGCCAAGAGACGGCACTGTGCTGTCCGCATTATTATCTTAAACGGCTGGCGTATCTTCATTATTATTTGCGGTTCATCTTTCAGAAATTTCGCAATTCACCGAATTGACTGTGCGTCCTCAAGGGATGACCGACTTGGGGCTGCTATACCGTGCGACCTCAAAGGACCTGAAAGGACTGTTTCTTTGTTTATCACTTCAGAAATTTGGCAACAACGTACACCGAAATTTCCGTGCGTCCTGGCTTCTGCAACGGCAAAACGTTGTAACCCACGGCGCCACAACCCGAACGGTCCGCCGTTCGCCAGCTACCCTCACTGGTGCCCCTTGGTTGTGTTGGGTCAGGGCGCACCGGGCTGTGATGGTTTCACTAGCGTTTTCCCCGAGAAATGCGAACACGACGGACCGTAGAGTACCCGACGCGAAAATACATAGAAGTATCGCCTTGTTCTTCACTTTGCTAACCACTAGCCAACCCCCCCCGCCCCCCCCCCGGCGTCATAACTCCGGCTGGTGCGATCTGGAACACATCATCACAGCAGGCCTGTTCTCACGTTACGGCACATAGGTGAGACGATCCCGATAGGCGATTGAAACCACACGGCACATGTATGTGCGGTGCGGCACCCTACAAAAGCAAAGGGCGCGCACAAGTTCAACTTATCTACAAGAAAACGGGAAATTCCTCATATTTCGTGCTGCGAACCAACCTGATGCGGCGTTTCCGTATAGGTAAGTTGCCCGCTGCCGGCACTCAGGTAGGTGCTGCTGCTGCTGTCGGGGATATCCATGAGTGACTGTATGGACTATGCTGCACACAGCAGATCAGTGTCGCGGGTTGCTGGCAAGCAGGCAGCCTGGTTGACAGGTGGCGAGTAGTGACCAGCGATGGGGACGGGTGCGAGGTTGGTGATGATGGCGTGGGTCAAAGGCTCAATACGTTGCAGGAAGTCGTCTTGTATGTGCATGGCTGGTTGCTGAAGTGTACAACAACGTACCGAGGACCGTAAGCACCGCATACAATGATAACGCCAAGAGCTTTTGCCTCGGCGTGCACCCCGGCCATCCCACAAATCCACAGATGATTGCTTCGCCGCATTGACAGGAATGCCACTGTAGTCCCAACTGCAAATACGAAGTGCAGCTCAATGAGCGGCCCAGAGCCGCTTACGATGGCACAGCTTTACGCCCAAAGCGGGATAATGCGGTGTTATACACCCCGGTCGGTGCGTTACCGTGGCCGGTGTGAAAGTTCTTGTTTTTCTCGTGTGCCGTACGAACCTCCGAAGGGTACGAAACTACCGTTGCCAATTCCCTGGCCCGCAATTAGGGCACCCGGGTGCTGTTGTGGCCGTGACCGTACCACATGGAGAGCGAACCCGCTTGATACGCACGAACCAAACGCGATATATCTTGCCTGTATTGTACTCATCATGTACGATTCCGAATTGAGCGTCATCGGACCGACAGCCATGAATTTTGGTCCTCCTGCCTCCTGCGCATGCGAGGTTCGACAACACACGGGAGCATGTCCCACCCACCAACATGCCCACCAAACGCATTTTTTTCTGCCCCAGTCATGTGCGACAACGATTCCGCGGTCACCCGGTTGTTACTTTTTGTCTTCGCTCCCTCTCCTGCTCTCTAGTCCGCGGTGTGCGACAGTGCATGGGGTTTGGATTGCGGCAGGGAGAGTGCCTGCTTTGGCTGATGCTGCTGAGCTGGGGTTCTTAGTTTGCCTTGGGGGCTATCAATGGCCGCAACATTCTGTTGGTATTGGTGCGGGGATTAGTGCTGGAAGCCCAAATGGGGACACTTTGGGAACAAAGCACTACATAACAGGCCTATTGGCCGCACCGTCGTCGCCACTGCTGTACTCCGCTGCGTGAAACGTGCGTTGGAAAGCTTGGTCTATCATGCTTGTGTGAGGTGGTACGCCGTTTATACCCTGCTGTGTGAATGCCTGTATGCCTCTCCTGGGCCTCTTGCTCTACACAGTCCCCCAAGCTGCGGGTGGATCCCCTCGGTGTAACACTGTACGTTGCCTACACCACTGGAAATATTTGCTTTTGAGATTTGCTCAAGAAATTCTTAGAAAAAGCGACAAGAAATCAGAAACGCCGAAATGAGGACACAGGCTTCCCTCGTTGGGGGGGAGGCCCAGGTCGCAGTAGTCTTTTCCCACTACTATGGGCTGGCAGTTCTCTTCGTCGAGATTTAGAGAGGAGAGGGTCTCAGAAGAGAGAGACAAGAGAGAGTGCGCTGCCGAAGGGGCGAGGGAGACCAAGCCCGAGGGTCTCGGATTCCCAAGCTCCACAGGTGGCGCCAAGAGGGACGCATCCACAGTCGGGTCTCTTGCTGATCAACCACCAGTAAGATCCTCCGTTCGGATCGTATCTTGGTCCTACTTTTGTATGTGCAACAACAATAGTTACAGCACTTCTACACCTGTCATCCACATCACCCCCCCCTTTATGCGCCACAAATTCATCTTTGCTAAGGATGTATTTTGGCGTTTCTAGAGGCCTTGGACGATATACATGGAAACAGGTGTTGTTGGAAGTTTTGTCCTTCTGTGTTGCAACATCTTCAACCATGTCTGAAGTCAGATTTTCCGTGTTGAGAAAAAACGAGTTCGTCAAGCTCAGTTGAAGATGTGGTCCATAGCAAAAGTAGGGTTACAGAAATCAAACTAAAAATAAAAGATGCTTTATCTCCTGCATGATTCTGACAGAAGAGAATTTCTTCCGTTCAGATATATATATTCTAGGGTGGCCATACCCAGATTGTGTTCACGCAGTTGAGTACAATGGTTTCAGCTACAGAACGGTTTGAAACTGATAGCTTAATATACCATGCCTGGGAAAAAAACAAAAAAAAAAACTTTTGGCTACAAAAAAACAGTTTACCGATGTGTCACGGAAACTGGTAACTCATTTTACTCATGCACTGTTCGTCATCGCACGCGTGGACCAGGCGCTTGCTGGATGATGGTGCAAAAAAAAAAAAAATGTCGCAAAATGACAAACAATCACGGAAAATTGGTCGCGTGGCCAATCGTGTTAATATCTTGATTCCGTCTCTTTACTTGAATGGATCTTCGTTGAAAACTCACTCAAGATATAACCGAGAACCAAGGAGTGGACACAACGTAGATGGGGGCCGGTGAAATCGATCTGTCGTTCGCTTGTTGAAACCGTAAAACGTATCCACACGTCGCGTGGTTTCCGTTGGTTTCTTGAACAAAGCTGACAGCAACAATAAGTCATAAGACTCTCTCCTCGCCAGTGTTTTCCCAAGAACACTGAAAAAAAAATAAAATAGGGTGTACCAAAAAATGTACAAAAACCCCTTTCACCGTCACTATCTCCATGTCACAAGGATATGGAAAAATATAGTGTTAACGTTTCATTACTATCTCCATGTCACAAGGACATGGAAAAAGATAGTGTTAACGTGTCATTACTATCTCCATGTCACAAGGATATGGAAAAATATAGTGTTAACGTTTCATTACTATCTCCATGTCACAAGGGTATGGAAAAAAGATAGTGTTAACGTTTCATTACTATCTCCATGTCACAAGGACATGGAAAAAGATAGTTTTAACTCGTCCCCATGTCGTTAAAAATAAAACTTAACACAAAAATGAAACAAAGTTGAGCCGCAGAACAACATCAGATAAAGGTTTGAGCGCTCTATATCTGGCATTGTTGCTCGATTCCTTGCTTCGGTACGTCTTCGCTTCCTAGTTCGGCAGGGTGATGCTTCGTCCCCCTGCTTATTGAGGGTGCGAACCGAAGTTGTTTTAGGGAGCGCGATATCCAAACCACAACGGATTCGGTATGCGGCTATCATTTCTTGACATTGTGGTACCTCATCTGCGCGGTATTCGAGGTCTGACTCCGGGCCATACCCTCGTAGACGCAAACGGCATCGGTAATTAAAAGGACTCCTCGGACCCCGACCACTTTTGTGGCTCACCACTTTGTCTACAACATAAGACTCAATTCTTGGTTGGGCCTCATCGGGGTGATCAATAGCGGATAACGGAATCTGTCGCCCTAAAAGAACTCAGCGAGTTTATCAAAGTCGGGCGCCGGCGGTGTTTTCCTCGCAAAATATCGTTTAATATGGGCTAGGTGAACCAAGAAATATCAAAACCAAAATCCAACCTATGAGCCGAACCATTGACGTCCTCTCGGACTCACTAGGTATCACTTATCGGGCCAACCCGACGTCTATGCCCAGGTCGTATCTCTTGACAAGAAAACACAAAAGTCAACGCAAATTGGAGAACAAATTTGGTACTAGACAAATTTTTCTCTTCCCAGTGATCCCTCCGCTCTTGAGCGACAGGGTGGGTGGGTGGGAAAATTCGATCAAGTCCCAAACGAAAACTCTTTTCTCTCGCTGCTGCTTTGCTGCACTGCCTTTGCGGGCGAGGCAACGTTTTTCCCTTCGAGGTCCTCGGCTTCCCAAGGATCCCAAAAGCTCCTGCCAACCTCTCTCTCTTCTCTGTACCCTGTACATAGCTATACCCCCGTGTACCCTTTTTTGTCTCTCGCCGCTCTTTCACGAAATTTCCGGAACGCTTCCACAAACCACGGATTCACGGTTATACCGAATCCTTCGTGACTTGGCCATTCCTTCGGGGACACTTTCCATACGGGAGCCAAGCCAGGTCCCACATTCTGCTCAAAGGTCTTGGTGTTGACACAAAAATGTTGAGCAACGGAATTCCTAATGACAAGTTCTTGGGAGCGCTTCCTGTTATGGGTCTGGCGGGGATACGTGAAGGTACGAGGAGACCCATACTCGCCAAGTTTGGTACCGGTTCACCCAAGTTTGGTACCGGTCACCCAAGTTTGAGTTTGATTTGTGAAAACTTCCCCCTTTTTTCGAATCCCATATGCCTACTGTAGCCAGATGGTAATCTGCAGTACCTTTAGTCGGAAAAGCGGACCTACCTGCGGAGCAATATTTTCCAGCCAACAAGAGGGATTTTTAAATTGATACTGTATGTAGTAAGATTTGAAAAGAGCAAAGAAAGGTAAAAAGGCAACTACTAGCATCTGCGTTTCGAGTTTCGATCTTCCTTTTAAGACCCACCGTGAGACCTACCTGGTACACTCCTTTTTTTAGCCGAATAGAGCTTTCAAAGCTAGCAAAAAATAGACAAGTACACACGCATCTGAAGCACAATCCTGCCCGTGGTGCTGCTGCAGGCAACCAACGCTGAAGGCCGTACGCAGTGACACGGCGGCTTATCCTTGCTGTTCCCATCGGGCCCCCCAAGACCCGTCCCATTGTTATCAAGACGTGCATCCTGATAACGAAATCATCATTTTCTTTCCCCTGCCCCAATCCACCCACCCCATAATCTCCCTCTCTCTCTCTCTCTCTCTCTCTCTCTCTCTCTCTCTTCCCGAACCCTGATATTCGATCTGTATAACAGCCCCCAAGACTTGTCCCCTTGTTGCCTAGACGTTCACCCTGACCACGAAATCATGATTTGCTTTCCTCCACCCCCTCCCTGCAAATCTCGCTCCTCTCTCTCTCTCTCTGCCTCTATTTCCCGAACACTGATGCTTCGATTCCAACAGGACCCCGCTCGAAGTCAACCACTACGCGAGACTGTGAACGATGGCACGGGTCTCTACCACCACTGCTGGCGGGGTCGGTGTCGCCAGAACGGCGCTGCTGTTCCTGCTGCTGCTGCTGACACGATTGCCACAAGGCTCGCGCGCTCAGCCCGGAGGGGGCGGCAGCGGCGATGGCGGCGGGGGGGGTGACGGGCCTGGCGGAGACGAAGTTCCTGGGGAGGATGAGGGTTCTGATGCATCCGTGGAGTGTGCTTACAACGGGAGCGACGCCCACTACGACGAGTTCCTAGCGTGAGAAGAAGTGGATCGGATGGATTTTGTTTTGCCGGGGCGCATTTGGGGCTACTGATAATGTGGAGTTCGTTTTTTATTGATCATGCGCGAAAAATCACTCGTTTTGTTGCGCAGGTCCCAGCTTTGTCGGAAGATCATCTGGTTAATATTGCTTGAAATATTTGTACGCGCCTCGCAATACTGAGACGAGCGTGCTTCAACGATCTGTAGCTGGCGGGCTTTGCTTACAAGTTAAAATATTGTGTCCGTCTCCCTCCGCGACAACGCTGTCGCCGCCATCCCTCCCCCCTCTGAATGTGGCGTTTGAAGCCTCCTCCATCCTCATCAACACCCCCATGTCCCCAACCGCACTCCTATCACCTGCTCTCCGAGAAAACCGAGAAAATCATCTTCAATCGCACAGCCAGCACAGGGGAGGTCTCGATAGTCAAGTTCATGGGCAGGGAGCAACGTGGGACCGGCTCGTTGAATCCACATGATGCCTTCTTCCACCCAATCTGCCTTTCCCGTCGCAACCCCAGATCGTTGTTTTGTAGTATATTTGGTAGTAGTAATAATGTGTTTGCAAACTTTTTTTTTTTTTAATTCCCAGTGGCGAAGGTTTGACGATGGTGCGATGGACTGGCACTAACACGGGATGCCCGAATCACGTCAACTGGCCCATCAACCCCAACCCCGGACTGGTGAGCGAGGCCATATCGGATAGAATCACATCATCATTTTAAGCCGGGTCGCATTCGCGAGAAATTTATGTCCATGAGAAAATCCAACAGGGAGGGGGCACGCAGACTCTATCCCTAACCAAGCTCCCACGACTGCATGGTTATCCCAACCACGTATTTTCTTTGAACACAAAACGTTTCGAAGGCCGCTGATCATGCCGCCACGGGCCGCGCTGTGCAACCTTGAGCTGTGCGCGTGTTGTCTTCTGCTTTCATTGTTCTTGTCGGGCTTTCTTTCGATTTCTCTTGCTTTGTAGGTGTGTAGGACCTTGTTCGGGGTTTGCTTTTGCGTGTCGGATTGTCACCAGCCAGGTGTCGTCTTGGTGTATCGTTTCTGGTTATCGTTGCCGTTGTGTCGTGGTGTTGAGTTGTTGGTTCTTTCTGTGTTTCGTTTGTGTGTATTTCCCAGCCTCTTCGAACCGTTTGTTCTTATCCCGTCGCCCGAAAGGAATCTTGTTGGTTCACCCTACGGCCGAACCTCGCCGTGTCTGCTGAAGGCTACGGGCTCACGCAGAATGACTTCCTCAGTTGGTGGCGCTTGCCTTCGTCTTCCCTTTCACTTAGCGCGGCACATGGGGACAATATCGACGGGTCTGATGAAATCAACATAACTTGTCGACGCATCCTTCCAACAACAGGTTATAGCCATCAACGAATCGATCCCGGCCTACCCCATGCTTCTCGAGGACGGGGGGACGACGGACCTGAGCTCTGCCGCCGGGACGATCGGGCTAATGCGCAACGGGGTTTCTATGTACAGGTAGGCAGTCTGGCCACCGCGAGCCTTACTCAACACCCCGTGTGCAGTGAGACTTGTGCGCCGCCTCGCATCATCGTGCCTCTGCTTATAGGTGTGTTTTACGTGTGTAGGTGTGATTCGCCAGCTGGTTGGGGGTTGAGCAAAGTGATCAGTCTACTGCCCTCATCGAAGACGAAGCAGCAGCGATTTCTTCCTTTGGAGAGCACACTGAGTCTTGTGCCTCGACATCGCCAAAGCATGTCGCCCTGCGAGTCGTAGAGGAGTGAAGGGGAACAAACTCAAGTCTCCGTGGCCATCCTATCATCACGGTACAGCATGCCGTTCATTTCCTCCGCGTTCGTTCGGGCAAATACAGCTATTGTGTTCTCATAACCTCTCTCGCCCCCGCGCTTACTTCCAAGAGCCGCTGCGCGTTCTCCTTGTCGTGTTTTGTTTTGTAACAACGATGATGATGATGATGGACGACACCGAAAAGCGCGTGGGCGCTTGACGCCGTCGAAGAGTACGAGGACACGGCCTTCTACCTGGAAGCCGACACGTTGGACCCCTGCGGGGGGCACGCGACTCCCACAGGGTCCTACCACTACCACAGCACGGCGGGGTGCCTGCAAGAACAGGCGGGGGCGGTCGCGGGGGAGCACTCTCCGCTGCTGGGCTGGTCATACGTAAGTCTGATTCGTTTATATTCTTTGCTTCTTTTTTTTCCGAACCGAAAGAAACGGAGGGGGCTGGAGATGGTGCTGGAGACGTCACCCGTACTACCGTACGTACGTTACCGTAGAGGTCCCTGTTTTTTGTGCCGGTTGTCGGTGTGTTGCTGATGTTTTTGGTGGGCACCCACTGCATTGCATTACCAAGTAACTACGTACCTTGAACAGTGCCGGTGTCCGGTACAGTACCGCTACAAAACAAGGGACCTCGCTGTGGTTGTCTTTTTTTCTTGTGGGACCATTGAGTCGAACGCTACATTTCGCCGATGAAGGCTGCAAGCCGATCGGAGTCAGCACGCTAGTGAGAGTTAAGTTGATGATGACAGGGAGGGCTGGGTGAAAGTCTCCGAAGGAAGAGGGAGGAACGGCGACAATGGAAAGGCGGGGGGGCGCTACAGCAAAACCTTTCAAGCGCCAAGCCTGACTAGAGAAAGGTCGCAATGAGAACCAACCACCGGGAGCTGGCTGGCGTGTGTGTGTTCACGCGTTTACCTTCTTCGTCTGCCATTCTCCATGACCCAACCCCCAACCCTCCCTTCCCTTCCCTTCCCTTCCCTTCCAATCCCTTCCCTTCCCTTCCCTTCCCGCGCAACGCCATCTCAGGACGGTTTTCCCATCTACGGGCAGCTGGGGCCTGGCGGAGTCGAGATGAAGGTATGCATAGTTCGTGGGTGTTGTTGTCGTGCGGCTGCTGATATTTCGTCCCCATACGTATCTGAAAATTAAGATAATTAATAAAATTCTCCCCCAATGTATAGCGTCTTCGGTGGAATATCGTAACCAACCACCGGTTCCCCGCTGTTCTTGGAGTGAACGGGGCGGGCCTCTCTTTCGTTTTTTCTCACCGGCATCCTTCATATTCCGGACAACCAGGGGCGGAACACCAAAAACTATCTAGAAAACACATCTCTCCAGATGCCTTGGAACACGAACAGAAGCCCCGTATGTCGCCCCGCCCTGCGGGATGGAAGCGGGGGCGCAACGCTCCGGCTATGCGGCACGCGATGCCTTCCGTACACGTCGCAACTGCTTCCTCTTTTTGACGGCCACAGAAAAGTGACCCACTAAAGAACCCGAACCGGTTCATCTTCTCGTAGTTTGCGCGAGCGTTTCACTCCAAGGGAGGAGGCGGGTGCGCCAATGCTGCCCCGCCCTCTGTTGCGTGATGACGATGCGTGCACACGAATCACAGCCAGTCGTGCAGCCGAACGTCACGAGCCCCCTAACCGCTGGAACTTGTGTGCCGACAATATTTGGCGGTGTGTGGCAGATGTGTGGGGCAGATGGGGCGGACTCCACGGTTTGCCTCGACTTGTGCTCCGGGTACGAGGCCAGTATCGACGAGGACACCTTCACGTACCGCTACTACACGGTACGTTACCGTATTCCGTATACCGCAACATGAATGGAATAAAAGCGCGTGATCGCTGCCATGATTCTATGTACCTTCTTTTGGAGTCGCGATTAATGTGTTTTGAAGTGCAAGCAAGACGAGCTTCCCGGGAACGGCGGGGGCGTTGCTTTGTGTTGCTGGGCTAGCCGGACGCGACTACGCAGAATTTCGGCGGCTTTCATGTACCAAACCCACTCTGAAAATCACGGCTCGCACGTGCACAAGCTAGGTAGCGCAAGCGGCTAATGTAACCGTCAGTCCTCGGTTATCATAACCACGCATACATCAATGCCTATGTAAACAGGGACTTTTTATCACCATCGTGTCAGTTGGTGCGCATGTGCCAATCGCACACCCTCAACCAAGCGCGTTCCATCATCAGCATCTCATCCCCCGCAGATCGAGCAATTCTTGTCTAGCCATGGACACGAGGGCATCTATTACGAACGAAGTTCGTAGCCCTTGGAATCATCCGTTGTTGTAACGCGATACTCCGTCGTCGTACTCCGCACGATCGTGGTATGGGTGAACCGCCGGCACAACCGCCTCTTTCGTGCCGAACAACCGTATTGAGCCCGAATGATGATGATCGCGGTTTTCCGTACTGGTGGTGGTTTTTTCTTTTGCTTGCTGTTCGTTGTTCGACCCACGCGTGCGTGTGTTGTGTGCGCCCGACGTCCAGTCATGTGGCTTCGACGAGTCGTTCTTCCCCTTCACCCTCAACTGCTACCGCGGCTGCTGCCCGACGGGCGTCACGTGAGGCTTGGTCTCTCTTGTTGTTTGTTTATTGTTGTTGTCGTTGTTGTTGTTGTTATCGTTGTGGTTGTTGGTGGTGTTGTCGCTGTTATTGTTGCTGCTGTCGTGTGATGTTCTGTTTGGAAGCAGCTGTCCACATTTCTAGCCTCGGTCCTGAAGCCGCTAAGTAGGATGAAAGCTGGATTCACACCGAAAGGGCCCTCCTCCTGAGCCACCCGACGTTCCTTCTACCCACGCCTTGTTGGTTCGGCGACTTTTAGCAAGATCAACATGGGCGCAGGCGTGGTGTTCCCAAACGAACGTAAACTCACGCCTTGTTGGTCGTATCGCGAGCTACGCGGGGATGACGTAGGGTGACAGTCTAAGGTTTTCACGCCCCGGCTTGCCACACCCCGCGTAGCCCCCCCCCCCTCGTGGGAAAACGCTGTTACCATGTTCCCGCCAACACTTGAAAATGGAACAACGGTGTGCGTGGCACCGTCGAAATCTGTAGGCCCAACCTTTGGCGGTCACAACAGTGTATCTTCTCCGGCTCTCGCTGCCACGGCCCTGCCTCCTACATACCACGCATGGTAGTGAGATTGACAACGCATGTGGCAGAAATTCAGTATCACGGCGACACCAAATCACAACTGCGTGCCCGCAGGTGGAAGGTGGAAATTGGGGTCGAAGGTCAATTTGTTAGTTCGTCGGCACCGTCGAGTACAAGTTGCTGTACTGAGTTTAGTGTATGATGCTACTCCTGAGATAGCCGTGCTGATCACCTATTTTTTTTTATCATTTCGTGAACATATGGGCCTTTGCTTCAAATTTGCTCTTTCACATTTGCTTTCGGCGGGCCCGCACTATGTACAGTCTAGCAAATCCGCGGCAATCACGATACACACAACCCTCACGAGGAACCTGCTCAATGTTGGGCCAAACAAACGATAAACTGCGTCTAACACCTCCTTCGCCATGGGTCGATCCGGCGACCGCAACATGTATTTTCCTGCGGGCGCGCGCGGTGCTCTAGCAACATTGGCAAACGAAACAACGTTTTCACGAGGAACCTGCTCCCTGTTGGGCCACGTCAACGATAACGTATGCTTATCAACGATAAACTACGCTTCGCGATAAACCGCGTTTAACAACCATGCACTGCGCTTAATAACTCTTCGCTCGATCCGGCGACCGCAATTAACAACAGCTGCAGCGACAGGATCGAGGCCTGCGGGGACGGCGCGCTGATCGGCTACACGGGCGACCACGTGCCCGTGGCGAGCGAGTCGCTGCACGAGCCGTACGATGCCCTCCTGATCTCAGGGGACGACGAAGACATCATCGGCACTGACTTAACGGTCAACTGCACCCTGTACCTGGGTGAGGGAGCGATGTGTTTATTTTTCTTCTCTTTAGCGAGTCAGCTTTGTCTCTCTCTTGCCTCTCTTGCGGCTCTCTTCCGAAACCAGCTCCTTCTGCCGCTGCGCAGGCCACTATTGCCGGACGGCAAGCGAACAGCTCTTCGTGTGTGTAATGACGAGAGCGAGTTTCGTTGGAAATGTGTGGAGTGGTCGCAATTCGTACCTTTGCTTCATCGCTTCCACCAGGGGCCGACTCGTTGCCTTTCGGCAGGGAAGGACACGAATCTAAATTGGGCAACGATATTCAGCCGTCCTGATGTATTCCCTATTCTTTTATCGGCAGAAAAACGCCACCGTATAGAAAGGGGGGTAAGGGTTGTTCCGTTTCTCGTTCGAAAAAGAAATTTCAATGCGCATTGTGTTCTGTACGATTTCCCTGGTTGAGTGTGCCTGGACAAGGACAGAAAACGTACTACTTGAAGGATGGGAACGCTCCTTGCATAGATTGGAGTTACAACCATTCTGAACTTTTCAACGGGGGAACGTTTGTTGAGCGTACTCACTACAATACTTCCCTTGGGGGGTTTTGGTTTCTCAAATCGGACTAGGCGCTGGGTCGGTTCAGGCGGCCAGCGGTGTTGCCAGCGTCGTGACTGCTCCCAAACTCCTGCCGCCATTGAGTGTTCTACTATTCCCCCACCCCATCTGACCTTTTTGTCAATTCGAAATATTGTAGGCGCTGGATCGGTTCAGGTGGCCAGCGGTGTCGCCAGCGACGACACGGCTGCGCCTCCTACTCCTGCCCCCATCGCCAGCGGCGGCGGCGGCGGCGGTGGCGGCGGTGGGTCCGTCGGTGACGCACCCACGCCGCCTCCCCAGGACGCCGCCGGAGAGGACCCCACCCCACCGGACAACGGAGGTTATGGATCGGTGGCCGGGTCTACACCATCTCCCGAAGCTGCTGCCACCCCTTCGCCCAGCGACGACGGTGGGTCCGTGGACGGTTCATCTTTCACGCCATCTCCCGAGGCCGCTGCCGTGGCCGCACCGGAGGTCACCGCCCCGACAAGTACGCTATTGCGCCTGTACTCCGTAGGCGTATTTGTATTCGCGATTTAGACACACTAACTTTTTCTCCACTCTATTTTCAGTATGATAACAAAAACTGACAGCGAAAATATCAGGCAGCAACAATCGCCTACGGAGTACAGGCCTAGCGCTTGCCTGGCGTAGCTCGGCCCCCCCCTGTGTGGCTGCTGCCCTCTTCCATTCCTTGTTGGGGGGTCTCGTAGTAGTTCGACCGACAACCATCGTCGTTTCGGGTTTTTTTCGCGCCCCCCCCCCTACTGGCTGTGCAAATCGATTGCCACATCGCAAGCACGTAGGCCACGCTGCTGCTGTTGGGCTTGCGCCCGAAAGCGTTGTGTTCTTGTTGTTTTCGAGAACATTGTTCCGTGTGTCGTGGTCGCGCTGCTCTCTGATTGATCCAGCGTAACTTTTTTTTTGTTTCCTTTGCTGTTTTGTGTGTAAACGGAGCCTCGTCGCCATTGGCTGCTGGGCCACCGACGAGAGGGACCCCATCTCGACCTCGATCCTTTACCCGCGACACTCTCCTTCCCTTTAACTTCCCTTTGCTCTTTAAAATCTCCCCAACAAGGATATCCCGCCTACCGGGAGATCCCTGCTTTAAAATGCTGCATGCATCACTCCGTACATAACGTTACGTTGCACAAATTCTCACGAGATAGGAGAATGTTATTAATGTCTTGTGGCTTGTCGGACAAGCGACAACAACAGTATTTATTTCATTTCTCCGGTGTCCTGCATCCGAGGGAGCGGGGGCGTGTCGGCGGCAAAGGGGCAGCTAGTTCCTTTGGCCACCTCTCTCCACTGGCCGGCCACCGCCGTACATCATTCCAGGTTGTCCTGCAGTTGCTTGAGACCGACCCCCTGTTCGCCATCTACCTGTTGTACTGCAGGGCCGCAACGCTACTAGGCTTCACTCGTTTGACACCCCAGATCCCGAGCCCATTGGTATATATCATATTTCTTTCTGTTGACAAGGAGAGCTAAACGCCACCCCCCCCCCCCCCTTTTTCTATTTCAGGGTCCCCCCAAGAAGTAAGCCTAACCCAACCTGAACCCTGGGGGGGCCCC
>FN649755.1:967834-985889 GCA_000310025.1 Ectocarpus siliculosus
GGTGGTTGGTGTTGAGGGTTGGGTTTTGGGGGCTGGGGGGGTTGTCCCCGGGTTTTTGTCGCCGCCCCTTTTTAATGGGGGGGGTGGTTTTTGGGGTTGTGAAATTTTTTTTTTTTTTATTTTTTGCGGCTCCCGGGTAATTTTGGTTTTTTTGGGGGGGGGGGGGGGAAAAGGTTTTTTTACCCTCCCCTTGAACCCCCCCTCCGGGGCCTTTCCAGAATTTTTTTTTTTGGGGTGGTACCCCCCCAATGGGGGGGGAGCACACCCAAAGGGTGGGGGGGGGGGGCCGCCCCCCCAAAAAAGGGGGAAAAATCTTTTGGGGGGGGGGGGTTAAAAAATAGGGGTGGTTGCCCCCCCCCCCCCCCCCGCCCTCCTTTCCGCGTCCCGCCAACGCTTCCTTGAACAATTTTTAAGCGGCGTCATGTATGTCATGAGCCAGTTCATCATGTCGGTGATGGTGCTCAACTGCTGGAGCTCCAGGGATGACTCAGGCCCCTTCATCTATTTCCTCAAGTTCTTGGAGCTGACGGCGTTGAACTTGTGGTCAATCTCCAGCCTCGCCATTGCCATTCTCATCGCGAGCATCGTTCAGGTATGACCATTCTCCCGGCCCACCATTGCCACCTTTGTCACAGCGTCGTTCACGGATTACACGAACGGAAAACTACTGTTCGATGTCCATTCTCGCCAAAAACACTCTCATCGCGAGCATCATTCATTTGTCACGCCAACGTAGAACTACGAAGTATGATCCATATCCCGTTCACCATTGCTGTTCTCATCACGATCCTAGTCCATAGGACCATGCCACCGAGACCTATTTGATGCATGTCCCGTCCCACCATTGACACCGTCCTCACGATCATATTTCAGGGATCATACCAACGAGACCTGTTGATCCGTCTCCAACCTCTCGCCACTGACATTACCATGGGTCAGGGTTGCGCTTACCCAACCTCATCTCCCCTCCCGTGTGCGGTCTTGTTCACCCGCGCCCTTCTGTGGCCATGAAACGCGGTTGGTGGCGTCTTCAGTCGTTCGTCAAGCTTAGAAGAGTACCGACGATGATCGGGTCCACGCGGGCGGCCTGCGTTTGCCTGGTGCTGGCGATTTTAGCCACGGTTCTTTCTGCGGTCTTCTGGAACGGCGTCCTCATCACGGGCGGGTACTTCTGGGTGACGAACACCGGCAACGTGAGTTGAAGGGCGGCCAAGCAAAACGCCCAACGATGCTTGAGTATTCCCTTCGTAGGCATAGGGGGCGCTGTCGTTAAGGGTAGCTAGTTCTGGGTAACGGCCACCGGAATATGGGTACAGAGCGCGCCACCACTTAAGAAGCTCTATGTAGTTTCGGCTGAGGCTGGGGTTCTTAGTCCCGGGGGTCATGCTACAAATGGTCGCGATGTAGGTGTTAGTGCGGGGGTTCTTTACCGAGCTCATTGAATGGTGCTCAAGTTCATCAATTTTGATTTGTTTCTTTTAGCCTCAATTTCTTGACTCCTGGGTTCTTAAGTGCTGGCGCGTTCTGTATCACTACACCGGAGGGTAGGTTCTACCAATCGATGCACCGTAGGCGACATGGCGGATGATACCACACCCGCGGGACCGATTTTCAAAGGCAGGTTACTCCGCGATGAAGAGGATGTACAAATCAAACGAAACGTTTACTAAAAGGCCCTCGACGAGAGGGTTCGAACGCGGCCATCTTTCCGCTTTGACACACTCTTTGCTACGCAGTATTCGAGCTTCGAAAATCAGTCCAGGGGGTGTGATGTCTTATGTCACGTACACGGTAGACTTTGTACGGTGTGGAGCATTCGAGCCATATTGGTGATACCACGCGCACTTGGAGGGCACCTTGGGAATTGTAACTCGTCGATGGTACAGAACTGGCCCGGAGCTATAAATAACGTGAAGACCAGATCGAGGCTCAGTTTCGTTTTTCGTCGAGCACGGGTTCGTATACAACCTGCGTTCCACGGTCATGTACCACGGGATTTTTCCCGGAAGATGCAGTCAGAGCGGGCACGGAGATAAGAAAACGTCCAAATCGGGTCGAGGCTCGACTTCTTTCTTGTTCGCCACTGTCGAACACAGGTTTTTATATGGCAGGGCTTAGTGCAGGATCCATCCCTGAGCTGTGTTTCTCAGACATGCTCTCTTTCTTTCTGTGGAAACTTGAGCCTCTGTTTCTAAACGATATGTTACTGCGCGTCCCTTTCTGTGTGTGTGCCATAAGCACTACGCATGCGTTTTTCCTTTGTTCGGCACGGCATGTTTTGGTAGCTGTCCTACTGCCTTATCTGTTGATTGTGCATCCTCTTCGTCGTGGCAGTAGTCGAGCGTTGAAGTGTGGTCCATGGTGTGCGGTATCTTGTGCGACCTATGGTGCCCAAATGACACACACAGGGAAACAAAGGTACAGTTGCGCCGATAGCGATCCGGTTCGCCATCTGAAATGTTCTGATCGCGCGAAAAAAAAATCGTGTCTTCGTTTGAAGGCGTACGTAGAGGTCTTGCTTGGTGTTTTTCCGTGTGTATTCGTATTTGTTGTACGCACCTCCTTGAAAACGAAAAACGCCGTGCAATCACCCTTACCGCTGCACGTGCGTGCTGCGTTGCTCGTGCTACACCGCCGCGCTTGCTTGCTTGCTTGCTTGCTTGCTTGCTTGCTTGCTTGCTTGCTTGCTTGCTTGCTTGCTTGCTTGCAGGAGAGCCATGGTCGGTGGATCTCCCTGTCCTTCGGGGCAACCCAAACCGTGGCGGGCATGCTGATGGCGCTGGCGGTACTGTTCACTGTTTCGGGGGAGAGGTTCTCGAGCCTTAAAGTGTGCTGCAAGACGAGTCAACGCGTCAAGTTTCGTGAGTTGTGCTTTTGTCGTTTTTCGCTGGGAAGAAAGAGCGAGAATTTTTTTGCGTAGATGGATGCATTTTAGGAAGAAACAACGTACGCGAAATCGTCAAGTTTGGTGAGTTGCATTTTGTTGTTTTCGCAGGGAATAAAGAGCAAGAATATTGTGGCTACGGTTGAAGAGAGCTCACTTCAGATAAACTACTGGCTTGCCACGCCTCTGGCAGATATGAGAGAGAAATTTCCATACTCCAGTCGCATTATCTCAATGCCACCCCCCGACGGAGGAAACGCCGCACAGAGGTGTGGGTGCATGGGTGCGGATCTGCGAGTCTTATGGGTTGCAATCGTGCTTTTGTGGGTTCGTGGAATTATCCGTACTGCAAGAAATTCATTTGTCAAAGTCTCACCAAGGCTTGTGATTTAAGACTATCGGATACCAAGAGAAAAAATGCTGTTGTTTCTAGCATATAACTGACCGTATCGTATCACGTGTTTCGGCTTAGGAAGCGTGTGGTGAGACCACCAAACGCATCAAGTTTCGCTCTTCGGTTGCGCCGCTTGTTGCCCTTTGACTCTGTTAATTGATATTTGAGTGCCGTTCGCCCACCGTGCTTGTGTGCAACAGCCGAAGCGCCAGGACTCTGGATCTCGTTTCTCAATTGTATCCTCGTTGTTTGACAGAGTACGCAGCCCAGCAATCCAACACGTTCACGGTGTAGGCAACGTGTTTTTTTTGTGTGTATTTCCCGTTTTTTGGGTGCTCAGCAGAGTAGTGGTCTACGGGGCCTCCGGGGGGTTACGAGGATGATGTGCGTATGCATATGATGGTATGATGCGCGGGATCCCTTTTGCTTGCCGATATATCTCTCACTCGTTAATCTCACGCGTCAATCATGCACAGTCTTGAGTCAACCTCCATTCTCTTTTCCGCCTCTGACGAACTGCCGCACGCAAAACACACTACCGTGTTTTCGGTGTCTGTCTGTGTCCCACCCTTGACGTCCTCGTCATTCCCACCCGTGTCGTCATTCTCTCTGCTGTATTTCGTATTTCGTGGCGGTTGTTGCCTTTGTAACCCCAAACCCCAATGTCTGTCTGTGTCCCCGCTTGTCGCCCCCACCGTCCCCTCCTGGGTGTTCTCGTACGTGTTTTCCCGCCCCGCAGACTTCATCCTGACGATTTTCGGGACGTTCGTCTACCTCTACAATGGGATCGTCCTCATGTTCGACGAGGTACGATGATAAGAGCAAGGACCAGAAGCCCAAAAATGCACGTACAAGGAGCACACCCAAACGATTCCCAAGAGAGTCAGACCAATCTCCACTTGGAAAGATTGATATCTAGCGCGTCCACGCTCCCCTTGTAAGGCTAACGAACGAGGTGGGACCTAAGGAAAAAAACGCAATCGTAGCCCCAAGAGTCAGACCAATCTCCACTGGCAGTACTGATTTCTGGGGTGTTTACGCCCGCCCCGCTAGTAGCGCTGAAGTATTCCCGTTGGCATACTTGGTTCTCGGCCGATGCTATTTTGTTGAGATGATTTCACATGTATGTATAGATGTACAGATGCCTCCTGGTTTCCCTCGAGCTGAATGAAGTATCCACGCGGTAAATTCTGGTGTGCTTGCGGCGCGAATTCACAACAGCATGACGACATCACGACCATTTTTTCTGAGCATCTATCTTCCCCCGGAAGAAGAAACTTGTCGCATCTTCAAATCGACACACAGCATGCCGTTGTCCAGTTCTGTCAGGAAATATACCTAGAACCAGAGAGAGTCTACCCGAACGAGATTTAACCACCGCCGAAGGGGACGGGATGAAGTCTGTTCAGTGAATGGGGGAAAACTGCAGGAAACTGGGCTAATTCTTGCGACTGGTGTTGTTGCTGTCTTCACATTACAAACCGTTCCGATCGTTCTCGACCCAGTACCTTCATCTGCCCATACTAGCCCCACACTTGATGCGGTCGATTAGTTGAGACTAGTTAAGCCTATGTTGTTTTACAATGCACCACCGTCTCTCCCTAACACTCATTCGACTGATGTCTACTACCACCTGCCGCGCACCGTTTGTTTTTTTTTGCTGTGCGTTTCTACCCGTACCCCGCCGAATCTGAACTGCAGTTCTCTGACTTCAAGATATCTAAGCGCCTGGTGATCATCGGCTGGTGCTCGCGGTACGTGCACGTCATCGCCGACACCGGCATCATCTTCGGGGCTTTCTACGCTCTCGAGAAGAAAGAGGAGGAAGAGGTAAGAGGACATGTAGGTATGTGTTACAACGTGATAATGAGGCTTCGGAGCCTTCCACGCACGCTCTCGAGAAAAAGAAAGGAGGAAGAAGTAAGAGGGAACATGGTATGTATAACAACGTGATATTGAGGGTTTAGGATTAAACAGCAAGGGCATAATGATCAGGTAGAAAGGAGGAACAGGTAAGAGGGCATATGACATATAGCAGCGTGATTTTGATGGTTTAAAATAAAAACAGGAGGAAAAGGCACCCTCTCTCTCCTCGAGAAAAACAGGAGGGAGACGTAGGACGGTGTGGTCAATGACACCAGTGTTTGTCGGAGAAGGACAAAAGGTGAGAGGGCGCAACAACATGACAAAGAGGGCGTGGTCGATGACCCAGATATCAATACAGAACGCGACACCACTCAAGAACTTGGCAATTTGAGCCTAAAATAGTCCAAATTCAAGGACCTCGGCCATTAGAACAGGTGCTGGGTCGAGAAGCCTACACTAAAACCTGTATTGTGATCGCCGTGGGGTATCCCATAGACCATCTTGCAAATAAGAGGTTCTTGGGTTGAGGTGCGTCCTTTATGAGGGGTCCTTCCTCTACCCCCCTGGAGAGGAGGTAGAAGGGGGGGATTGCGTGGCATGTCTGTGCCACACGTTGGCCACAAGCAGTAGCCTTGGATTTTGCGGTGCCCTCGAAAACAGGTGGGTACAACTCGAAGCACGGCAGTTTCGAGCTCCACGAAAAAATGGCAGCTTGACGAAGGATTGTCGGGGGTCCTAGATGAACATCATATTGCAAAACCGGCGATAACAATCCCATTCTAGAGAGGAGAGGACGGAAGCTGTACTGGGGAGTAGGAAGTGGTTTGAAAAGGCGGGAAGGGATATCGTTAGGATAGACAGACTAGGGAAGACGTTTTTGAGCCACCTTTGGCAAAGTAGGAAGGAACGATTGCCCATCGGTGATCGATCAGTCCTGTGGGAACAACGCTCCGTCCTCTCGAGGACGCGTGGTCAATGGTCTAACCGCTAAGGCATGCAAAACATCAGAGTGCGCCCCCCCCCCCCCTTATCGCTGATAGCAATCCCTTCTCCTGCTCCCTTCCCCCTCCCCCGTGACGCAGCTTCCTGTTTCAATATCTTCACGCACGCGCGCGCAGTCCTCGATACAGCGCTACGGTTGTCGCAACATCGTTGTTGACACTCCCGTTCTCTCCCCCCCTCTCCCCTCCTATGGTCTACCGATTACGGCATGCACGACTATGAGTACACCCCCCCCCCCTCCCCTCCCCCCTCCTTGCCGCTGCATTCGCATCACACACGCGCGCGCGCAGTCGTTGCTACGGCGCGAGTCGAACAGCGGCGGAACCGGCGATTGCAACGGCACCTCTGCCTCGAAGGCTAGACTCGGAGTGCTCAGGTTTGGAAACGACGACAACAACATCAGCGGCAACCTCGAGGCAGGTTTAGGGCGGGGCCCCACAGAATGCATGGGCGGCGGTGGAGAGGTGTGTCCCAACGGCAGCAGAAAAAACGGATCATCCGTGAGTGCTATAATTTTCTTGCTGCTGACGTGCTGTTGTTGCTATTTAGTGACCCGTGTGTTGGTTTTGATGTCGTCTGGTTCTGTTGCCGATAGGCCTTCGAGACAATACAACGAACGCAGCTATTACCGCGCCACTCCCTCTCTTGTCCTGCTCCTTCTGGGGTCTGTTGCTACGCTGCTGTCGTCGTTCTTGCCGTTCTTGGTTGGGGCACTTCCTTTGATTGCCATCCTGATCGTACGGAAGCCGCCACTACTATGTTGAGAACCCAATATACATGTTTTTATTATTTTAGCCTGTTTCTCGAGGTTCTTTTCCTTTTTTCCCCTGTGGGGACGCACAACATGGACTACATTACGAAGGGCTGGTACCCTGTGGGATAGCGTAGCATTGGTCTGTGCTCGTTCATGGAGACGTTTTGTCGGCTTTGCCCCTTTCTGAGAACTGGTTTTGATGAGTGGGCTAACGTTGAACATGGACACTGACCGTTTTAGGATGATGGGGAAAAACAGCAGAGTCTTGTACCTCGCCCACCTTCTTGCCCCCGACCTTCCACCCCTTCCCTTGTCGTTCGACTTTTCGCTGTCGCACGACAAACGGACAAAACTAAAAAAAACAAAAAAAACGGCGACGACAACAATGACGCCGGTATCAGAAGCGTTCTAAAAGCGGCAAAAGCAAGGGCAGCGAGAAACCGCCGCCTGACCCGAGCAGCAGCAGCAGCAGCAGCAGCAGCAGGAGCAGCAGCATCAGCAACAGCGGCCGGGGCAGCACCAGCCGGAAGTCGACTTCCAAGGCTACGACCATCATGCCGACCGATACCAGCTTGGTTGAGCAGGAGCAGGGGGTGCATGCGTCGCCCCGGACCGAGTTGAGTTGATGCACCCCGTGTGTTGCGGGACGATGGCAGAGGTGGGGCATGCCGCGTCCCGGGTGATGTGGGGCACGCACGCGCCTGCCTTTCGTTGTTGACCTAGGTACGTGTACACCGGCGGGGGAACACTCCCTCAGAACTGAGCTAGAGGAACGCTGCGGGACAGCAGAGGTAGTGCGGGGTAGCGGCAAGGGAATTGTGCATACGCCACACCCCGGCCCGTCCTCCCAAGACCGGAGCCCTACTCGAGGCTCAGCTTTGCGGGAACTTGAAGGAAAAAAAGGAGCCGCTGTGTTTTCCCGCAGTTGCCCCGCTACTTGTTTCCCCGGCAGCTGTCCCGCTATTACCCCGCAGGTTTTCCGGGGTGTGTGGGGGGGGGGGGGGGGAGAGGTATTTTTTTATTGTTCTTGTCCGGTGAAGGAGACGAAAATGCCTTGACACCTCCATCGGTGTGGGTTGGAACACAACGGGAACGGACTGGCCTGGCCTGATCAGCTCGCTTGGTGTCATCGCTCAAGATCGGTCTGAAGTTTTCTCCTTGGCCCGAGTTCCACATCATTAGGGGTTGCGGGTTGGATGGGAGGTTAGGATTTTAGGCATAGGGTTACGAAACCACCCTCTCTATATTTCACATATTATTCGTCCGGGCAGCCTACGTGTTGGGGGTCCTGTTGCGCGGTCTGCTGTGGGAATTGGAACACACAGTAGGTTGCTTGAGATATCACACCCCCTGGACCGATTTTCGAAGCTTCGCTACTCGACAGGAAAAGCGGTGGCGGTACCAAAAAAATGGCCGCGTTGGATCAGTCTCGTCCATAGCTTTCCGAAAATGTTTTCAATTGATTTCGGCATCCCTCTCGTAGTGGAGAAATCGAGCTTTGAAAATCGGTCCAGGGGGTTCGGCATCTCGCCCAACGTACGGTACAGTAGATAGCTTGCCAGGAAATCGTCGATGCTCACATACCGGAGTCGAAGCCCTACTTCCCTCCGAGGGGCCGGCTTGGGAACAAGTTGGCTCTAGATTGGTTGGGGAAATCACATGTGTGGATGAGAAACAGGGGTTTTACGCTAGGTGGTGCCGTCTGCTTGTGTTAATTTATTTCGGATTTGTTTGTTTGTTTCGATTCTCGAGAGAGAGACACACACACACAGAGAGAGAGAGAGAGAGAGAGAGAGAGAGAGAGAGAGAGAGAGAGAGAGAGAGAGAGAGAGAGAGAGAGAGAGAGAGAGAGAGAGAGGACAATCTCGCACCTAGATGAACAGTGCAAGAACCATTGACGAGAGCTTCTTTTTTTTTGTGGTGGTGCGGGTGTATCTTCTTTCCGGCAGAGCCAACGTGCCGTGGAAGAGAAGAAAATCTTTGAAGGTACCCGCCCTTCAAGAACGTTTCAACGGCACGCAGTGCAGTTCTCGGTGGTACATACGGTACGAAGCGATGCGTTACGGCATGGCACGGATATGGGTTCGGTTCGGCACGGTACCCGATGTGGGATGGGCATAGGGTACTATGGATGTATGTGGGGTCTGTCGGTACCGTGCGGAAACAAGCAGTCTAAGTCGTCATGCTTTTTTTCATGTCGTCGCGAGCGAACATGGTACATACGCCTTCGCGCGAAATGCGGCAACTCCAAGGCCGCTCACCGCAGTTTTGTGAGTTGGTCGCCGATCTTGTTTCAGTGCGAGTCTCGTCGTCTGTGGGTGTTTTTTGTTTTGTTGTTGTGACGAGTGGCCGTTCTGAGCGAGTTTTTCTTTCGAGTTTTCGCCAGAGCAGGCGTTTTCTTCGTAGAATCCGACCATCGGCCTGGGTGGGTGTTTTGCAGCATTCACGGTTCCCTCGTGTTTCTCAGAGTCAAGAGGGGAATGCTGTTTGTATTTTGGAGGCCGGAGAGAGATTGCGGGGGTCGGATGCGAAGAGAATAGAGTGTCCGGGCTACTGAATGTGTGGCAGGAGTCACTTCATTCAGATGTTATAGGTTTCTTCTGATGACCCAAAGGATTCATCCTCTCCCGATAGGGCTTTTTTTTCTTTTCTTCGTTTTTGTGCGTCCGAAGCAGGCCTTGACCTGAGGCCTTGCCCTGAGCTCTTGTTGTGGTTCGGGTCGCCATTGTTCTCGTCCGTGTGGCTGATTTGTAACCTCTTGTTTTTCCCCCGCGTGTCCCGTGTCTCATTGTTCTTCGGGCTTTGACCCCAGCATCGTAAGCGTTTTATGTTAGTGTAGGACTCTGAACTGAGCACCTGTCTGTCCCCAAGGTCAAGTGCTCACAAGTTTCCTGCCTTTTGAGTCCTGAATGTTTCCTAACTTCCAGGTGGTGACCATCGGCCGCCTCTTTGTTCTGTTGCCTGCATTACTCCCACCTGGTGCGTAGTGCCTGATGCTGGTACGGTACCCTTTGATTTTGTTAGGCGGGTGTGGGAAGCGTCCTCCTTTTTCCCTTTTTATTTTTGCGTTTATTTTTGTTTTGTTTTATTTTTTATCGGTTTTCTAGGGCTCCTTTTCTCGACCGGTCGGTGCGATAGCTGTTCTTTTCTTCCTATCATTTTGTTTTCTTTTTCCGAGTGGTTTGTACTCTATTCTTGTTTTGTTTCCCCGCGGCGTCGCATGTGCCGGGTTTTGCGACCACGGGCTCCCCAGTTTTGTGGACTATAGAGCTAATGTGTGAGAGAGAAAAAATAAACATCCGGGAGCAATAGAAATACGTCCGTCGGATAACTAGCATTCATTCCCGGCGGGTGAGCGGGGGGGGCACTCAATTGTTGCAGCCTTAGCGGTTAGACCATTGATCCACGGGAGATATCTCTCGGGACTGTAGGGTGGGGTATTCAGGAACGCCGGCTGTGTAAACGGGGGGTGGTGGTGTTAGGTCATGTTTGCATGCGTTAGCGGTTAGCCCATTTATGTACGGGAGACAGCTTTCGGGACTGTGGGGTTTGCCCCTTCAGGAACTTCGGCTGTAAACCCGGGGGGGGGGGGGGGCTGACATTGTCTGTGTGTGCTCCGTCACCAACGGAGCCACAGCAACTGGTCATTCGTATCAGCGCTGTTTTTGTTGCCATCCTGCGCTGTTTTGTGAGGGTGTCCGTCAAGCGAAAGGTTGGTGTTTTTCGTAGGTCCGACCGAGACTATTATCTTTCATGGGTAGTTGGTATTTTCATGCCGTCGCGAACGGAAAAGACCACGTCACCTTAGGTATCGGGAGCAACCATGGTGGTTGACCTTTTCAATATCCTTCGCAGGTTTATTGTATCAAGCAACACATGTTGGATATAGCATACAATCGCCGGAGTTGGGTTAGGGGTAGGGAATAGGGTCTGCATCCCCCCTCCTTGTTATATTTCCTTGCAAGCTTGTTTATCTCGCGAAGAAGGCGGTCCGATCTTGTCCGCATGCCCAACATCGTACATAATGCCTGGAAGGAATCCAATAGGATCGGGTACTGACAAGGGCGTGTGGGTGGCTGGTGCACCTCCATAGAATATTAATATTTCCCTTCTTGTCTCCTGCTGTTCGTGGCAATGTTTTGTTTTTGTCGTGTCGTTTTTGTCGCGGGTTTCTACTGATGAGCTACTACTACCCGGTAACGTCGTAACAGTGTGGCGGTTTTTGGCACTCGATTATTTTGCTTGGTTCGTTTCGTGCGGCTGTTAAATAGTTGCGAGGAACATTTGATGTTGTTGGTGATTGTTGTTTGTCCGTGTCGTTGTTGTTGTTTTTTATTGTTATTTGTTGTTGTCTGTTGTGTAGTAGTTTGCAGCTGCTGTTGTTTTGTTGGCGTTGTTTGAGTAAATCGCTCGTTACCGGTGCGGTGTTTTCGTTGCTGTTGATGATCACATTGGCGGCCTCACGAAGCAGTTTTGGGTCTTCTCTCTCGCTGTTTGTGCGGGTCCATACCATGACATTTTGCGGATGGCGTGCTTTTTTGTCCGTTGTGTGCGTCGCGCCAGCCAGTGCGACCACGACAACGCCGAGCTCGCCGGAGTTCCGTCAGTGAGATATATAATTTCGTGGGCAGAGGGCTGCGGCAAACAAACAACGTGCACGTGCCTAGACACCTACTTGGAAGTCGTATAATATGTCATTATCTACTTTGAAGGAAGTCATACACAGTAGAGGTCCCTGCGTAGTGCCAGTATGTGCCCAGAAAGTTTGCCGGCACTTACCGGACCCGCAGCATTCAAATTATTTGAGAATTATGTGGAGATTCAGTGTGTGCCCGCCGAAAACACCGGCACTATACCGGGCACCGGCAACTTACTATTGTTCAAACGGCACCAGCTGCAAACAGGGACCTCTATTGTAGTATTGCCACGTGCCACCGTCTTGTTGATCGGTTTTATCGGTGGCCTCTACTGCCGTAATGTTATTCGTCAGGTAGCCTATTGCCCCGTGCCGCCGTCTTATTTTCGAATTCCCTCGGTGGTTCCACCTGCCATAGTCTAGTGCTCTTGTTTTCTGTTCATTGCAAGAGTGCTGTTGTATTTTCTGTTCATTCACGTTTCGCACAATATTTAGTCATGGCTAGTCTCGGTATGAGGGTTGGGGGTAGGAGGGGCGAAAAACATGCTGGACCGGGAAAGGAAGGGCTTTGTGTCAGGGGGGCGAGGGGATCCGCCACATGCACGCTTTCCCATTCGGGGGGAGAGGCTACGGTGCTGACAGCTATGGAATGAACGGGGTATTTGGTTCCCGGCACCCACCAGGTAGTAGGAGGGCTGTAGCATCTGTGCGTCGACAAGCGCACTCTCATCAAGTACATACTGCAAATGACCAATAAATATGCTCCGGGGGTTACATTTTTCTCCAAGGTGCCACTTCACGTGTCGGTTTCAGGTTGCCATGGGACGCAACGTCCGCGTGACTACCTGTAGTCTTTGTTGAGTCCCTCTCCTCACCCTCATTGGGTCCCCCCTCCCCCGTTTTCGACTAAAAGGCGCGACAACGTTGAGCTAGCTGGAAGAGCAATGGATGGATGTCGTCCTAGGTATAGAGCACAAAAAGATGCAACCCCTTCCCTTGGTGGCGGGAGGATGCCTTGCTGGAGCCAGTCTCGGACCGCGTGCCACGGCTGATTATCCGCAACAACAGGCGCAGAGATGGGACCCCCGCTTGACTGATTTTCGAAACCCGATTGCTCCACAACCAAGAATATGCCAACGCTAACAACGTTGGTGGTTTTGGAAACATCTCGTCGAGGGGCTTGCCGTAGGAGTATCGGGTTCTTTCCGCACCCGCTTGGTAACAGTTTCATCAAGCTCTGAAAGTCTGTCTAGGGGGGGTGCCATCTCTCCGCCTCTTACGGTAGCACAAACTCGTCGCTGCCGACGGTCGAGCGGGAGGCCACAGATGACGGCTGAGACGGTTGAACAAATATTTCGCCCTTCGCGTTGGTCGGATGATCCAGACTGACCAGCGCTGACAAGTCTAGTCTAAATGGTTCGATATTGCGTCCCCAAAACCAAAAGCGAAAATAATAAAGCACAAAATCAATACAACAAAAAACACTGCACACCCAGTATCATTGGTTTGGCTTCCAACATAATTAACTCCCACCAGAGAGGCCGGCAAGGGCAGTAGTGCGGTGTGCCAGGAAGTAGCTAAAGCCCGTTTTTTCCAGCAGCAGTAGGGTTGTCTACGTAGCCGTTTGGAAACCCGTAAGTGAGAGCCTGGTCCGGTGAGAACCCGGCGTGCTCCGCCCCTGCTTTGAAAGGATGCGAGGTCAATGGTCTAACGACTACGGCACGCACGACTATGAGTACACCCCCCCCCCCTGCTGTGAAAACGGAGCGCCGATGCCTGCTTCCGAGGGCGGCCGACGCCCCCCGGCATCGTTTTTTTTTTTTTTTTTTGTCCTCAGGAACCGGCGGTTTCGCCAGCGGATGCTCCTTCCTGCTGACGATCGCGGCTTTCTTCGCCCCTGTCACCTGCGGGTGTACACGTACACACAGCACGATTTGATTGTGGCGCGCTTTAAGCTTGCCTAAACAAACGACAAGGCAAGCAGCTCAAAGTTTACGAATTACTTCGTATACCATAATAAGAGGCGGAGAGATGGCACCCCCGGGGAACCCATTTCAAAGCTCGATTGCTCCACAACCATGGGGGTTCGGAAAGAGCCCGATACGTCAACGGAAATCCCTCAACGAGATGTTTCCAAAACCACCATGGCTTGGTGTTGGCACCATCTTCGATGTCGGATAAGCGTGCCTTGAAAATCGGTCTAGGGGGGGTGCCATCTCTCCGCCTCTCACGGTCGTATTGTTTTGCGCCACGTTTCCCTAGCGGGCTCTTGATGTGTTGTTGCGTGTGGGTCCGACAATAATAACTAGCTGCTCGTTGAGAGACAGGCAGAGAGAAGAAGAGTATGACCATGCAGCTTGCGCAATCACACAATGTATGTTTACATGGCCTCCGGGAGGGAAACGAAAGGTTGCGGCTGTCGCCGCTCCGCGGCTCATATACTGTTTACGAATGTGTGTGTGTAGCTTCCATGGAGGAAGAAGTGGAATTCTACCTCCATGGAAGTCATAGAGACCGATTTAGGGACCTTCCGTGGGAGTTCAGGCAGGGGAGGTACCCGAGCGACTTCCATGGAAGCTTGCGCTTCTTTCCGTGGAAGCCGAAGCTTAATGGCACAACTTCCACGGAAGTATGTCATCACCCGAGCCCCGCTTCCATGGAAGGACGGAGGGTTTTGTTTGTGGAGGCTTGCACGGGAAGCTTCCATGGCAGTCATTCACTAGGTTGACCGCTTCCTTGGAAGTCATCGTGAAGGACCTGGAGGACGTCGCACCGAATCATCAGTATTTTCTTAGATCACGTAATTTATTTGTAGGAACCCAAACACGACTACCATTTGCACTCTTTTTTTCAGGACTCTCCGAAAGGGACGGGAAAAGACAGGCGACACCTTCGTAGCATGGTGGGCTACCGTATACGACGAAACCATCACACCCAAGTGACTGAAAACGCGTTTCCTTTTTTGAGAGTGTCACCGGGTATAGCAGCAGTGTTCTGTGTGGAGTGTGCTGTTATCTCCTTTTTTTTGTGTTTGAAGTTGTTCATATGGAAGGACGTTGTCAGACATCACCAACAAACACGCTTCCTTCCATGGAAGGAAGTTACTTTCATGGCAGTTTTGAAGCTTCCACGGAGGCTACCTTCGAGCCCTCCAACAAACCTGGTACATGGAAGCTACTTTCATGGAAGATGCCGTCCTTCAATGAAAGCCGTCCTACAGCCTCGGCTAAAATTACAAAAAAAAATACCCCGAGAGACGGAGAGAGATGGCACCCCCCGGTAGATAGACCGATTTTCAAAGCTCGATTGCTCCACAAATCAACCAAGCTCTTCTTATATATTATTATGTCGGCACCAAAAATGTTGGCAGTTGGTAACATCGCGTTCGTTGAGGGTTTTCCGTCGACATAACGGGCGGGCTCTTTCTCCATCCGCATACATGCTTTGTTGTGAGGCAATCAAGCCTTGGAAGTCGGTCTGAGGGGGGTGCCATCTCTCTCTCCCCGCCCCTTACGGTAGAGGCCCGCCATCTCTTATCCGTAGTCTGGCCTAGACAGAAAATACTAAAAAAACACCCATTAATTCAAGGGTACACGAAAAAACAAATCTGGACCCCCCCCCCACCTCAGCCGGCCCAAAATGAAACGAAAAGAATCTCGACACATAGTGCGTATTTCGAATCCCTGTTGCTGCCGTGTGTCTCTAGGTGGTCAATAATAAGAGATTGTCGAAATGATAAATCTCAACTGCGTGACTTGGGTGTAGAATGTGTAGTCACAAATAATTGTAGAGTGGTATCAAGAGGACTGCTGTTGTTGTAGATTGTTTGCCAACTCGGCCTGATCGATCGGCGAGGACCCGGCACGGAACACCACGCCGCCGGCAGTATTGGGTTAGGACGCTGTGCTTCTCCGGCCGGTGCTGTGACATTCGGTTTCATCGTTGGTTATCTCACTTGTAGAGGGAGGGGGGGGGGGGGTGGAGATTACTTGCATATATACATATAAGATCTGGTCACTTTTCATGCTTCGGCGTTTCCTTCTCTCGCGGCAGCGAGTCTTTTCTCGCGGTTCCTTCTCAGGGACACGCAGGAGGCTCGTCGGTACATTAGCGCCCGTGCCCGGAGCTCGGTAGGCCTCCGTAGGACGGACGGGCGGTTGACGGCCAAAGTTGCGAAAACTGGCTCAAAACCCCGGGGACGCGTTCCGCGCTGACAAAGCCTGGCGAACCAATTCTGAAACCTATCAAACCCATCAAGTGCGACGGTTTGAAATATTTGCCTCTTGCCACTCCACTTTCATTCGTTCATTCATCCATTCATTAATTCGATGATTCATGGTTGTGACTCTTCGTGTCATGGCATTGTCCAACAGCAGTACCTACGTTTACTACACTTCGCAGCGGGCCAAGTGTAGACAAGTCTGAGAGCATGCATCCAGCCGCAGTGTTGAACATGTCCCATTTGTGGTGTTGTTTCGGCTTCAAATTCGGTTCTCGACGGAAATCTGCCATCATCATTCAAAGACATGGAGTCTGAGTTTTCGCTGCCAAAATATTGTCCGCTCGAGCTGGCTCCAATGTAGAATAACAACGTGCGCGATGTTGTGTGCGGAAATACAAGCGTTGTAAGACACACAGTCCCTCTTCGGGCAATGCGCATGTGGTCTTGCGCCACCTGAGGGAGGGTAGACACCCACGTCCCGAAGGGAGACCTTGTATGATTTATATGCTGTCGTTGATTTCTATTGGCTTGCGGGTTCTTCCTTTTCAGTTGAGTTTGCCCGAGCCTGTGGCCGCCGGAATCGACTGCGTCTACCGTTAGATCAGTAAAAACAGACGAAAGTAGTGGGCTTAGAGATCGGAACGGCTTTGAACGTGAAAACAACAACAAACACATGTGGTTCACACCAACACACAACAATATTTATCCCAGTCCCGGCAAGCTTGGTTCCGGTAAGAGTTCGGCTGTGTTTTATGGCGCAAGTACCCCAGAAAGTACATGCTCAGGCGATTCTTCGCAAGCTGGTTCTCCTTCCCTGCCTTGCCCCCGCCCACAATAAGGCGCCTCTTCCACTCGCGTTCCTGCCACTAGTCATCATCCTATGACTAGCCTTCCTTCCACTTCCTCTTCTTCGTTACTGTTCGGCCAAACCTACTTATACACAAAACTTCCATAGACGCGCGGTGGTCGTTACCACCCGCCGCCCCCTCGCCGCCGACTTCTCTCTGTTCCTCTTTCTCGTCGTCGTCGTCTTCTTCTTCTTCTTCTTCTTCTTCTTCTTCTTCTTCTTCTTCTTCTTCTTCTTCGTCCCCCTGTTCGTTGTCCTCCTCGTCGTCCTCAATCACGTTCTCTTCCTCATCATCACCACTGTCAGACTCGATGGAGGAATCATCGCTCGAGTCGCTGGAAGAATCTCTCGATTCGCTGGGGGTGTCCACTCGATGGTTTCCTTTGCCACCCTTGCCTCTGGCTCCAGTTCTTCCCGTGGTATTCCCACGAAACACCACCTTGGCCTTGTGTGCACCACCACCCACTCTTTTTAGATCCTTTTGGAGCATTGCGCCCACAGCTTTCTTCTCGCCTTCGCCCACACTAATGCTCTGTAGAAACTGTGGACCTTTCGAGTCGGTCTTCCTCAGTTTCGCGTCCGCAGCGTGTAAGTCGTCAACATGGGTACTTATGGAGTATTTCCATTCCCATCGGTTACAGAATATGCACTCCATCGGCACATTGGTACACGGCATGTTCCAGGTATATTTCTTAGCCGAATTCAGGGTTATCGAGACGATGGAACCTTCGTCCTTGGCGGATCTGGGAGTCCAAGGGCATCGGGAATAAACCCGTTGAGCTGCTTTTCCAGTCTGGGGAGTGTTCACCCAAGAGATGCAGCCATTGTCTTGACCACAGAAGCCACATACGCCCGTCAAGTCCTGGGCAGGTAAGTCTCAATATCGTACACGCGCAAGCAAGATATTAGTGATGATGGCTAAAGTAGCATGATGTGGATGCTACGTACGCCACCGCACCCCCCACCCACCTTCTCAAGGATGTGCCCCGCGATATGAAGCCGCATTCTCTTGATGTTGATCTCCTTGGGGCAGTACGTGCAGAGGACCTTTCCTTTGATACATGCCGAGGAGGACTCTCAAGACACTCCCGCCTCACCCGTCTGGTTGGTCTGGTTGGTCTCGTGGATGAGCTCATCGTGTACAGGGAGAGGGGGGGTCGTCCCGGAGGTAGTCTTCCGAAGGGTAGGCAAGGCGTTCCACCCTTGCAGTTCCTCTGTCGTCAAAACTAGTGCGTCTCGTACACCCGATAATCCCTCCATTGTAAACGCGTAGTCATGTCTGGGTCCAGCTCAACTATCAGCTTCGTAGGGCAGGTGTACGTGTGGACATCCAGCACCCGATCCTTCCACTCGAACGATTCGACTGTCTCCTCCACAAGACTCACAGTCAAAACCATTAGCTTCCCTATCACGGTCGGCCCCCCAACCCCCCCGGCCCGGTCGTCCGAGC
>FN649755.1:986405-1011071 GCA_000310025.1 Ectocarpus siliculosus
TCGTGAACTCGGCAACCAGGTTACCGGTTTTTTTTTTACCTCTGTTTTTTTTTTGCGGTAACCATGAATGGTGGTCGAGTAGATCATGTTGTGCGGGGTGGAGAACCCTCACTCCGCGCAGGGGGGATGATCGCACCACGTTGTGTTAAAATGGTCAAGCATCCTCGAGGCAGTTACACAGTGCTTACAACTGTCTCTGGAAGTGAAAGCACCAGAAAATAAATTAAGTAATTCGCAGCTGTCATCCGTATGCAAGGAAGTAAGCACAAGATGCCGAACACCCTTAGCAGGATGCAGCTCACCCTTCATGCGACTCGCCGAATACCTCACGGCGCTTCGCGCTTGGTGATGTGAGAGCCTGGTCCGGTGAGAACCCGGCGTGCTCCGTCCCGGCTTTGTAGGGATGCGAGGTCAATGGTCTAACGACTACGGCATGCACGGCTATGAGTACACCCCCCCCCCTCCTCCCCCCCCGCCCTCGGCCGGCCCAAAATGAAAAAAGTGGAGTGTGGGTCCAGGAATTGTTTTGTCGTGCCCTTGATTCATTGTGATAGCAACTCGACGAGTATCGTCGCGTTGCCTGCCTGAAGTTTTCCAGTTTTTAGCGGTTGACAACGTTGAGGGCGAACACCGCGACAAGCTCGCCCACCGAGCACGACGAAGAGTTCTGTACACAGAATAGATGACATAAGATATCACACCACCTGAACAATTTTTAATTTTCAAGCTCGACTACTCCACAGCAGAAAGCGTGGCCGGGTGGCGTTGGCACCGCTAGCTTTCCGAAACAAACGTACGTACGTATCGTTTGACATCCTCTTCGTCGTGGACTAACATTATTAGCTGTGAATGTTGATGATGCGATATATTATGTCACCTACTGCCGGTACATGCCATGCATAAGAACAAGGAGCACTCCAGTGAGTTGTTGTAGTACAGTGGGGGGGCCTCAATAACGCCGGTTGAAAAACACCGGTGGCCCTCTATAGCGCCGGTGAAATTGCTGGGCAAAGCCAGAGCCCTCAACAGCGCCACACTGGCGTTATTGAGGGCGGTCCGCAATAACGCCGGTTTGGGCACCTCTACACCCCGCAATAGCGCCGGTTGTTTGTTTTGACGCACACACCACGCACGTGCCCTAAGGAGGTTACACACCAGTTGGGGTACACACGTGCGTCTACAGACCCTACAGCTGTACGTAGAGATGCACCATGCCATGTGCGGAAGGTCAATTGTGCAAGTCGCCCGACACTTCGTCAGAACCCCGTCATGGGCAACCAACGCTGTCAGGGAGGATGTGGCGGGCGGCTCCGCGGCAATTGCGGAAGCATCGCAGACGACAACGAAATGCACCCCGTCTGCAGTTCGCGTCTAGCCAAAGCTGGAAAGCGCAAAGCGACAGCGCCACCGGAGGGTGCTGGGGCTCGAAAGTCCAAGCCCCAGAGGACGAAAAAGATAACGAGGGGGTGTAGTCAAAGCCGTTTTTTTTTTGTTGTTTCGTTTCTGGCGTTTGATCCGTCCGGTCTCTACCCGGCATAGCTGGTTTTGTGTCTGATGATCTGCATGTGGCGCTTCTTTCGCGGTCGTTTCTTGTTCTTTCCCGCCACTTGGATGAAGGACGAAATAGAGCTGTTGTTCGAATCTTTGCAACTTCATGTATGTAACTTTTTCCATTCAATGGTGCCAGGTGTGTCGTCATTTCGCCGTCGCGGAGTTCTCTCTATAAAAGCAGGAGGATCAGCAAGCTGCCTCCTCTGTGGATGATCATTTAATAAACACAACTCTGGGCATTCCAGGAAGATAATTTATCCTTTGCAGTCCGCCCACTTCACCACTCAATCGTTTCTTCAATTTGTGAATGAATAGACTATATATATATGTGGGCTCGTCCCTGCGCCACATGACCACAACGACCCCTCAATAGTGCCACAACCGGCGATATTAAGGGTTTCTGATCCCTCAATAGCGCCGGTTGTGGCGCTATTGTGGCACTATTCCACAAACGCCGGTCGCTCTGAATAGCGCCGATCGATGCGCTGGGCACATACCGGCGTTATTGAGGGTTGCTGCTGCTGCTGTTGTTGTTGTTGTTGTCTTCACATTAAACTCGTGGACCTTGCCAGACCATTATTCCGTCGAAAATCGAAAATCGAAAACCGAAAATGTCACTGATTGGACAGAGCTCCAGTGTTCCGCCGCCGTTTCTTCGATCTGGGGGTAAGTATTCCGAGAATATTCTCCGATATATTTCTATGATAGAGATGGATTCGTTGGGTCATATTAAGAAAAATTTAAAATCAAAAGCGAGCACGAACGCACGAACAGACTCGGAATCGAAAATCGAAAATGCAAACCGGAACATCAAACTGGCTGCCACACCCGCACAGCATCGTACATGCCTCCATTTCGATACTCGTCTATTGCTTGGTGATGCAAGCAAGAGCTTGACAGAAAGCTGATATCCAGCAGAGCACGGCATACTTTCTTTAAGCGAGATTAAGAGAGAGAGAGTCATCGCCGTGAAATTCTTTCTTTGTAAACGCAGTTCAACGGCAGATATTTTGGCTTTCCTACATCAGCACGCACCCATTGCTCGCTGAGCTCGAAGCGTATCGATGCGAGACAAAGACCCCCCAACCCGCCTGATCATCCCCGTTATTCGGAGCTATCGTTTGCTGTCTTGGATATCGTGTGGCTTTCATGGTCATGGTTTGACTCATCGCAACTGGCATGTACGGGCCTTGTTCGCCTCTTCCAGGTTGATTATCGATTTCGATTCCCCGCCTGCGCCGTGTAGAGCCAACCCCAAATCGAAAATCGATTTCGATTTTCGCTCGAACATTTTTTGACAAGGTCCACCCTGGGGGGGGGCCACTGTACAGTTAGCGCCCGCAATTAAGAAATATTTTTTTCAGAAATTTAGGCTCACTTTTCCACGAAAAATAAGAAAATACGGTTAAGAAACATGGCTCAGTCTGGTTCCCACAATAAGAAATTTGATTTCTCAATAAGAAACAGCGGCGACCGCTGCCCTACTACGTAAGAAACGAGGGGTTACGGGAGAGTGTGTCGAATAAGAAAGACCATCAGTAACCAGAAAAGCGGGTATACCCGGGTGCTTTATCACCAATTTAGGGTACAACACTAGAAATCAACACGCTTGCACGCCCAGGCTGTCAGCTGATTGGCCGAAAAACCAGTGTTGTACCCATTTCTGAAAAAAAATCCATCGGGTACAACTTCCGCTGGAATTATTAGGACCTCTCGTGTTACCGATATTGGTTACTAGTGTAGTACCCGGAAGAGGTCGATTTTGTACCCAGAAATGGTCATATAATCCCGGCGCCCGACGACTCTAAAACCCGTAGAAAAAACGTAAACCGCACATACATACATACGTACCCGCACGACACACCAACCAGTACCGCACATACCCCACAGTAGCCACACAAACCACCAACAACGCTCGTTGACGGGCACATTGCCTCGAAGGATACCAATCTCCGACAGCCCCCTCCGTACATCGCGGCGAAACCATCCGCCGTGCTCTGCTGCTGCTGCTGTGCTGCTGTGCCCCGGAAGCATGAGAGGCAGGTCGTGCCCGTTTTGTCTCTCTGTCATTACCTAATAATGTACGAGCAGCACAGCGAGCTAACTCGCGGATCGAGGGAGTTCGACCCCCTCTAGGAGAGGAGCCCGGGCCCACGAGTCGATAAATACGTGAAATTAGAACTAATTGGTGTGTCGTGCGGGTATGTGCGGTACACGTTTTTTTCTGCGGGTTTTAGAGTCTTCGGCACCGGGATTATATGACCATTTCTGGGTACGAAATCGACCGTTTCCGGGTACACCAGTAACCAGCATCGGTAGCACCAGAGGGTCTAGAGATGCCGCCGGCTACCTGGGGGTACCTGGGGGTGCAGGGGCGTTGATTTCTACGTGTACCCTAAATTGGTAATAAAGTACCCGGGTATACATACCCGTTTCTGGTTACAGATCCTCCTATCTCTCGCTCTTTCCCCCGTCTCCCACTACCCCCCCCCCCCCAAGTGCATTATTCGTTGTACGACAAGGGGGGAGTGTGTGTTTTTTTGCGGCGCCCCCTCCGGCCCCCTGCCGGCTCTGGCGCTCTCTGGCGCTCCGGCTCTGACACAGCACACCAGACAGGCTGCGAACCACGATATGTTGTCTGCTGTACGGTTTTGATGGTGCTCTCCGCCAGCTCTCGTGAGCAGAGAAAATAAGAAATTGCCGACTTAAGAAATTCAGCAGGAGGATGTGGCGGCACGAAAAAAAAAGAAACTTGACATAAGAAAGTGAACGACATACATACGCTGAGTTTATAGCCCACAAAAAGAATTCGAGGCTGGACCTGAAATAAGCGTGTCGTATTTGCGGGTGCTAACTGTAGTTGAATTGAAACCTCTCAGTACCCATCCATGAAGAAGTCGTTGTATACACTAATTAATATTCATAGTAAAGGTGCTGCAAAAACTATCCATGGACGAACTCAGGAGTTAGATAGTTTCGTTGTTGTATTATCTTCACAAATAATTACAAAAAAAACCGTTCGTTCTGTTCTCTCTACCCAGTACCTTCTTCGTCTGTCCGTACTATTAGAAGTATTATGTATGATAGTCTGACACTTTTGACGCGGTGGATTCCCGCCGCCGCCGTGGTCACAGGCTAACTTACCCTAAAAACGTTATACGAAGAAGAAATGAACCCGAAGAAGGGTCCGCAAGTCAACCACAGATTATTATAGGGGACCCTCCGCTCGCTTCGATACGCTATGTGAGGTGGTAGTAACCATAGAATGGACAATAAACCAAAAAAAATAATAATAATATTAAAGGCGACCTCACGCGCACCCGAAAACACCGTCACAGTCAGTGTTCGATCGGCACTTACTTCTCACACGCCCATCCATGCGCATGCACTTTTTTGTGGCGAGGGACTCCATGCTTTCAAGAATGCCGTCAATTTTCTCGTTTATCTGTTTCTTTCGTTTACATACATGTAGTACGCACGTCACACCCGAATGAAAAGGAGACCACACCAGAACGCGCTCTCCGCACGCTGGGAAAGAATCCGGGGTTAATGAATGCGGACCCCAGAAGATGCGCTTTTCACAGCAGGCTTCCTCTCCGAAATGAAAGAACCGGACGGGAGAGAGCGAAAAGAGAAAAAAGCGGAGGCGTAGTACGCGTTCCCCGTCATGGATATTTCATAAGAGGAGTCGTATTGTGGTGCGTAGTGGCAGGAACCTCTCTCTGCGATCAGGTCAGAAGGCCACCAGTCCCCGGGACTCTTCTGTTGCACCCACCCATGGACGCAGCAGTGCGCATGTCCTGTAAGTAGACAACTACTGCTGAAAATATTTGGAGATCACGAACCATACCGACAGGTGGGTCGTATCATAGGTGAGCGGGGGACCTAGGAAACAGTCGCACTCAGCCAGTATGTATTTTTCTTGGTGGCGAAGCGGACCCTCTTTATTGCGACTCTCAAACTGCTGTTCGTGGATGGCGACATGGCGATCGATACAGACAGACAAAATCTAGGGTTTGACGTCGGTCTTGCCCGCCGCAGGAGGTGGAAGCTATACTCAAAGTCGGGGAGGGGTCGTGATATGCACTTCCCTACGGAACCGTTATTGAGGCGCCATGAGATTTGCACTGCCGTAGCTGAGGTTATTAGTCGGCAGGGAAACACAAAGAACAAAATCTTCGGCAGACCGGACCCTATTTTTTTCAACTGGCCAACTGTTGTTTGGATATTTGGATGGCGAGACAATTTCCGGTCTTCTTGTCCGTCACAGAAGGCCGAAGCTGATGCTCAAACTAGGGGAGGGGTCATGGTTTGCGATTCCCTACCGAACCGTACTCGCTCGGGGCACCACGTCATGGACATGGCAAGAAAAATATCCCCCCAACGAAAACTGCTGAAATTCATGGATGGGTGGATGAGTGGGGGATCCCAAAACAACGAAACTAACAGCAGTCGCGGTTCGCGCTGTTCTGGGGCCCTACCGGCGAAAAACACCGTCGCCGCTCTGAACCGCTGGAAGATGTCACACAGCACTGCATGTGCGGCGAACCGTAGGGGCCATGCGCATCGCTTGACGGAAAGAGGCGGCGCCCATCGCCTCACATGCAGCAGCCGGGTACACGGGTAGCCTCCTACTCAGCAAGATGCAAAACGATTGCCGTTGACGTTCGATGTTATTGGGACCCTAACGGCGAAAATGCAACAGAGAGAGAGAGGTAGACAAAAGGAAGAGAGACTCGAGAAGACAAGGCATGAACTCTTGAGAAGACACTCGCTCTCTCTCATCTCTCTGACCCACCGCAGGCTTGAACACGTGTAACGAACGGCGAAATCCGATGTGCGCTCAGCAACACCGAACACGACAAAAGAAAAATAATCGTCGTTTCCGAACTGCTGTGGAGATACTTTGTAAGTTGGTGGAGACTTTCTTTCTTTATTGGTATGAAGTGGCAACAAAGAAGAAAACGACAGTCTGTGTAGACTAGACGAGAAGCACGACGGACAAACATCTCAATGCGCTTGCCGTCGCGAAAGATGCGCACCGCTACCGCGATACGAACGAGCAGACTGCTGTTGTCAATAAACCTGACTACGATAACCGTACGACCATTGCAGCACATTCCGATCATAACAGCAGCAACCGCAGCAGCAGCCGCATGTGTACAATGAATGGTCACTCAACATCAAACGCAAAAAAAAACAAAAAGATGTGGCGCGCAGCACGCAGGACCCTCTTCCACTGTTCAACCGGCCGTGTCCATGACGAAACCGGTCGCCCCGGTGGTCTACGGTTGATATCTTCGAAACCTTCTAGACGTCAGGTCAGGGGTTCGAATTCCGGCGAGCTTTTCTTACAAAGTGGGTTTTTCTCTCGCTTCCGCTCCTGGCCTAGTGGATAGCGCTAGTTCGTGTGTACACAGAGGGAAGAGAGTGCTGATCTCTTCTTGCATTATTAAAAATCGAAGGCAAAGTACCGCAGGAGGGGAGGCTCTTCTGTGTGACCACGGGTTGGAGTAAACGGCACTAGTGCTGTGAGCGCTGATTTCAAGTGAAGACAATAAAAAAAAAAACGAAACAGGCAAGGAACAGTAAAGAAAGGCGTCAAGGCCGACTCTTGCCGGCCACAGGAGGCGGAAGCTGCTCAAACTCGGGGACGGGTTATGATTTGCGACTCCGCACCGAACCATACTCGAGGCGCCACGAGATTTGCACTGTAGACCGAGATCATCAGCGTTTAACACCGGTCCAGGCAGGGGGTGGGGCATGCGGATGAAACTTCCACGGATATTGAACGATGAGACTGAAGCTCCCCCAAAAAACTACTGCTGCATATTGATTTGTTGTGACGCAAGATAGACTATCACACCGAGCTCATCACACCCCCTAGTCTAACCCCCTTTCAATTTTCAAACCTCGATACAGCAGTCCTACAACTCCACGACGACGAGGATGACTATCCAATGATAATACTCCAAGTTTTTCGGAAATATCTCGACGACCAGACCCTTTCCAACACCTCCCGCCACTCACTCTCGGCATCACCGCTCTTCTTGTCTATAATACTGCTACGAGCGGCAAGGGAACTTGGAAAATCGGTTGTGTGTGGTATCTTGTGTCACGGGGACATTTTAAAAAATACGCGGACGAGGACTGGGGGAAATAAAATAGATTGGTGCTTTGTGTGTGCTCGGGACGGCCACCACGCACCGTCATCTGTCCTGCCCCGCCTCCTTGACTGAGTTATTTTTGCCGCCGCCGCCGCCGCCGCCGCCGCTGCGCTCTCTCATTGTCTGTCGTTCCCACCGCCGCTGCAACGAACCGTGCTCTCTTCATTTCCGTTCCCGCTAATTCCCACAGAGGCCACGAAGATGTTGGACCAGTAGATCTACGGATATTAGAAGGTTCTGAGCGGAGACTTGAACGGTTTCTAAGTACGTGAAGACAACAACACCAACACCAACACCAACACCACCACCAACAACAACAACAACAACAACAACAGAGGGCGCGACGATTAAATGCGAGGGGAGAGCCTCGCGCCTTCATTTTTTTTTTTTCCGCGGGACTGTCATTTGAGGCAGCTCGTGGGCTCGCAGGCTGTTTTTGACAACTTTGATTGGTTGGCGGATTGATTGCTGTGTGTGTGTGCTGGCTTCGACCAGCTGCATCTGATCTACATAAAACAACAGCGGTCCCAACCATGTGTGTGTACCTGTTCGGTAGGGTTGGGAGGAGGATGCGTGCACAAGCAACACACGCCGGTATGTCAGCAGGTGGGATGTTTTTACAGTAGTACAGATCAAGAAGAGTAGTCTAAAAGCCATGAGGCAGACGGAGCGCAATACTACTGCTGCTGTAGAGTTGTTGCTGTCTTCACATTATAGAGTGGAGACTACGAAAAGCAGTAGAGATTGTTTAGTCTGCCGCCACACTGCTGTACATGCAGATTGCATCCTACTGCTGCGGTTGTCATTTGCTGCAGAGGTACATACGGCAGAAGCGCTCGTTTCTCTCGCGTACAATTGGGGTGCTGAGCCCCAGCAAAACTGTTTGGTGTTGGTACCGGGTAAGGCGGTAGACTTTAGCACTATCCGCGCGGTAGACTTTATTTAGCACGAGAAGTTCATTCCTACGCGCGGATATTCGTGAGATCTTCGACCACTGATGATGAGTGATATCTCGCCGTCAGAATATAAAAAGAGGACAAAAGACCCACCGGGGAGAGTGGTAGCGATGCAGGGATGGATGGAAGCGGGTGCGAAAAATAAACTTGGATCGGTCGTGGCGAAGGAAAAAAAAAAAATGCCGTCAGTGGCAACCGGGTCGCAACAACAAATGCCGCACACGTTGGGTTGCTGTGTCATCATCATCGATCGCCCCCACCCACGGTTCTAACGCTCTACACAGACAGGCAGTCGGGTGGTTTGTCGCTGGCGCCGTTAGTGCCGCACTCGCTGGAGCAGGGAGCGACGAGGAGACGCTTGAAGGCTGGCCTCCACCATCGCCTGCGGTTGGCTGCACCTGCTACTATATCCCGGTTCGGTGGCAGCAAGAACGCGGCATTTTTTTTTTCTTCTCCTTGCACAAGGTGGCGAAGCGCTCGGGTGAATCCTGCCTCTTTCGATCGAACCAACGAGTCTACGAGGCCGCGGCGGCCCGCCCGCAGTCGCACAAGTCGGAGGGGGGGCATCATTCGTTCGCGGACCTTGCTGCCCTCTTTAGTGAGAGCCCGAGCTACATAAACCACCATGTCCACCACCTTGTGCCATCCTGACTACATCGTCGTGGGCATGCAAAATGGCGAGCAGGTGTGTCGGCGTGTGGTCTGCGTGGAGATTGAGATTTTCACGGATTTGATACGTACAAAGTATCTTCCTACACACACACACAATAGTAAGTAAGAATAACGGCTGCCGCGCGCTCGCCACTCGTGCGTACAAAACGCGCCCGCGCGCTGCTGCTGCTGCTGCTTGCCACTACCTGACTGAAACCACCCAGACAACCTCTTTCAGCAGTAGTAGCTGCCAAAATCCACGTCGTCGGAATCAACATACTTGTCGAAAAGCGCACCAACCCGCGGTGGTGGAGGATCGCGTCCACTCGTTGGAAGTTGGTATTTTAGTGCTGCTGCTGTAGGGTTGTCTGTATACTGTGGACCACCCTTCCGTCAGCGGCATCAACATGGTGCAATGGTTGAGCTGCCTTGAAAAAGGGTGTTGTCGGAACTACTGCTGCTGCAGACTCCACACGGTAGTACAAGGAAGGGCTGGAAGAAGCCGATGCCGACGCGTCATCTCCTCGCAGCAGCAGCCGTAGTAGAGCAGCAGCACATACATACATACCTCTGCATCTTCCGTCTTCACTCTTTCAGTAGCTTTACAACATTGGCAAGTGAAGATCCATTCGAATCCAGGGGAGGCTCTAGACCTTTGCGTATCCTCGGCAGGGGGGACAATCGAAGCGGGCACGCCATCTATTGTTGATGCCCCAGAGCTTGGATGTTGCAGCATCCTTCTCGCGAAATGATACCAAGGGCTTGAACCACGCAATCAATGCTGCCGCTGCTTCTTCTTCTGTGTTCGCGGGGCTGTTGTTCTTGCTCGAAAGACTAGGCTATTATTATATTATTGCAGAAGTTCTTCCTCGAAAGACTAGGCTATTATTATTGCAGAAGTGCTTCTTCTGTGTTCGCGGCTGTTTCTTCCTCAAAAGACTGGGCTATTATTATTGTAGAAGAAAGTCGGTACACAATAATACGCATAAAAGAAACGGTTTGGGTCCCTGCTCAAGTACGTTTACACGAACATCCGTACAGCTAAAACAAACTGCCGCGAATTTCCGTGTCCACACAGGCTTTTGTCTAGACGTGTTCCCAATGGGTCGTTGTGCGCATATTCAGCCCGTTCTAACATACATGCGCACAGAGACTCAAACCGAGGTCGCTGACGCGGACGCCTTCATGCCTTGGTCACAGGCTACCTGTCAAACAAAGATGCACAATAATCAACAACAATAAAAGATGTGGTACAGCCTGGTAGATAGGAGTTGAAGGGGGGATTGCTTGGGCACTTTTTTGTCGTCACGAGAGAGAATAATAGATGTTATCGCTCTGTCTCTCTCTCTCTCTCTCTCGATATCTTGGGTGCCAGCAACCCGTCAAAAACCCTGAAGCAATGTTCGTTCATGTTTTTCCGGTCACTGAAGCGTGTTCTTGCACCCGGACGTTTACTCACACTAAACGATAGAATACGGCAAAGATCCACAGAACTCTCGGAGCATGCATGCGTATGTTCCGCAGGTTGCATAAGATATCAAATCCGTTGGACCGATTGTCGAAGCTCGATTTCTCGGCAGGAAAAGCAGTGACGGCGGTACCGAAAGAGGCGGCGTTGGAAGCGTCTCGTCTGGAGCCATCCGAAAACACAATCCTTTGCTTTCGGCATTCTCTTCGTCGTGGAGTAATCGAGCTTTGAAAATCGGTCCAGGGGGTGTGATATCTCATGCAAGAAACAAACGGTAGTAAGCGTGGCGGCTCGTAACCGAAAGCCTTACGCAAGAGAGTTGGAGTTGAATGTGCGGCATAACTCGGTCGCGATGCTCTGTTTTACAGACAGCTATTGTACAGCAGTAGCTGTGTGTGTGGAGATGATGTGGAGATGGGGTACGTAGGAGATGGTTCCCTGAGATGCGCGGGCCTGAAACACCCCGTGGCACAGGCCTCGCCGGGATGATGGGAGCAAAACCACAAAGAATGCTGCGGTTTTTATCCTTACGGCACTGACTGGTGGCTACTGCTGCTGCTGCTGCTGCTGCTGCTGCTCCTGCTCCTGCTGCAGCTGCTCATCGCTTTGCTGTTGGGCAGCATACATACACAAGTGCCGGCCCGCTCGTAGGAAATATGCATACGTTGATATGTTGCATGCGTATGTCCACAAGAAACGACGGTTGGTTCAGATTTTGGAACAGACTTGAAAAGCTAATGCCCGAAGAAATTGAGCGTAGAGGCCGGCGCTGCATTACACAATAATTCCTGTATGGAACCCTTTGCCCCGTGGTGGGGACTAATAAAAGTTTGAGCCTCGCGCCAAATAGATTCGTTTCTCATCAGCGGGTCGGCACTGCTGCATGATGGGGACACAGCAGTCCTCAGCTTTTACAATTTTCGATTTATCGAAAGTGTATGCATTCAATTCGTGAATCCGTTGTTCTGACCCCGAGTTCAGCTGGCTGGAACGCGTCAGGGGGAAAAATACTTAAACATTAACTAACATTGCGTTGCGTCATCTGCTCACCAAACCAACAAATCAATCAAACCGAGACTTCTGTGGATCTTTCTGCTCTCACTCTTGGATGGGCGTGAAGCCTGTGGGTGCGACGAAAGCGATCAAGATCCAGCACGAGACCGCCAGAGAAAGAGAAACTGCCTGTGTCCCGCCTAATGCGGGCCGGCAGAATTAACTATGGTCGGTCGTGGCATAATTAATTTCACAATTTCATCACCACCACCGGTCGAGTACAGACCAAAATGTATCGAATTTAGTGTAAGGTCTTGGGCTGGGCTGCGGTTCTCAACCCACATTTTCTTCAATGTCGTGAACATTTTGTGCATGTTGATGTTTCCCGTCGACGTGTTTCTTGTTTGCGGGCATGCACCTAACTGCTGTACTTTCATTTCATGTTGCATTACCGCCCAATATTGTCCGACTTACCTTCTGGGCCAGGGGGAGGCCTGGCGAGAAACATTCTAGCAAAAGTAGGATTAGTGACGGAGGAACACTTCGGTTTTTCCCACATTGTGACGAGATTCTTGCTGAGATTTGATTCCGATAGCTTGCAACAGAACATAGAAAAAAAAAACGCGGACATTTGGTCGACATGACGTGGAAGCTGCCGCGCCCTGATTGGCCGAAAGAATCTCTCTCGCGCCTTTTCCCTCCGCCACTTCTCCACGCTACATTGTAGAAATGGGCTGTTGATTACAAGATGGTTTGTTTGTCAAAGGTATCGACCGGTGGTGCTAAGAAACAGAAAGAAACACCCACAAGCCACAAGGTTCACGTGGCTTCAGTGCTTCAGTCGATCCCATGGTCTGGGGGGTTCAACCAAGACGCGTCCATCCATGTTTTCAGCATCTCAGGGTTATTCTTAACGCGACGAAAAAAAAACGCTTTTTTCCACGGAACGGTGAAAAGAAGATCCGATTATTTTTCGCTTGTTCTAATCGTGATGTCATCGCGAAACGCACGTTTCCTTCCCTGAATACACGTTTTGCTCGACACACAACAGGTTGACATGGTATTGCTCACCATAGAGCAGCGGTGAAAGCGCAATGAGCAGCACCCGACACAGAGGACAACACACTCAGAAAGATCCCGTCCACCTGGCCTGCTGTTTTCAGTTTTCGGCAACAACAGGCTCATGGCAGAGTGTCGCCACCTGGGTGTTGCTTGCGATTTCTTCAGTTTGCCAGCTCATTTTTCACGGTTGCGACTCCCATCTTTGACCACCACCTGCCCAAAGGTAGACGAGCTGAACAATCATAGGGCGGCAGCCGCGCTGACGGCCAGCATCATATAGATGGCCAATCCGAAAGAATTAGCGTGTCGGAGGCCCTGTTGCTCTACTGCTGCGTGGTGCCGTGGATTGATGTTGATGCGTCCGACCAAAAACGCATCATCTCGCCGCATTTTTCCAACGGCATTTTGGTGAGGTGGCACACGTCTCTAACACACTTTATTGAGCAGCACCCAAGCACCCAATACCCACGAAGCAGCACGGCGCCGGGAGATGGTATCATATGGACAGCCGAACCGAAGGAATCAGCGCGTTGGAGGTCTTGCTGCTGCTGCTGTACTCGTTCTACTGTTTCCGTGTTTGCTATGTGTGATTGAAAAAAATCCCCAAGCACCAACAGCAGCAGTTGAAGACGAGAGCACCACGCAATGCCTAGTTTTGGGCCAAGAACGGACTGAACGCCACTTCTGCCGCTTGTCCATCTCCACAACAGACCTGGACGTGAGTCTGGCAGGTCTTTCTAGCGTTCTCAGTGATGTTACAGCGCCCGCGGTGCGCTTGTCCGATGTTTTTGTCAAAAACACGAATTCGTTTAAGTAGCAAGCCCCAAAAAAACCCGGCTCCTTCTTTTCACGCTTTCGGGGAAAAACGCCTCCATATGTGTTCAAGAAAACACGGTTTCGTTTTTTTTTTCGTGTTTTATTGGTCGATAAGAAGCACCCTCAACTAAAAACTTATTGTAGCGAATTTTCTGAGGGAGCGCCACTCTATGCTCAGAAAAACACCTCATGTTCGAAACATCAGAGAAACGCGGGTACCTGTTCAGTCGCCTCGGGTTTCTCAGCGGAAACACTCATGGCTGGCGGCACGAAATACGGCACCGCAGGGTACAGGCTCGTCCGACGCTTTCATAAAACCACTGAACAGAGGGCACTTGCACACACTTTTCCTGGATAGAACCTCTACTCGTTACGTTCATTGGTGGTGTTGTCGACAGAGGGAAAAAGCAAGCACCCCCGCACACTTCGGACGACTCACTCAGAGCTCATGGAACACCCTGAATTATTTGGTAAGCAAGGCAATGTGTTTCAGGCGGCCGGACCTCGTCTCATCCCAGCGTTTTCGGTTCCACGGCACTTTTTCTGTAATCACATGGAACGCGGAATGCACGTAACGAGGAGATGCTCTATCCAGGAAAAATGTGTGTTGAAGTGTCCTGTCCAGTGGTTACATGAGACGTCGGGCGAGCCTGTACCCCGCTGCGCCATCGTTCGTGCTTGTCTGAGCCAGGGGTGGGTCTGCGGTGGAAAGCGATATATGGTTCCTGTTATCGCAGAGGGAAGAGAATGTTAATGCTACCCTCTTTCTCCCAATTGAGAGCGAAGGCAAGGTACCTCAGGAGGGGTAAGTATGGTAGGGGGTCTCAGGGAGAGGAGATCTTCTGTGTGACCACGGGTTGGAGAAAACGGCACAAATGCTGTGGGCGCTGACTTAAAGTGAAGACAACAATAAACAAAATGGGTGGCAAGCGGGGTATTCCTCCGACAAATAATAATACTGCTACGAAAAAGTAGCCGCTACATACCCCGCGGTTATGAACCTCGCAACATGTGGCCAACGTTATCTAACCCAAACAAAGACCTCCGGAAAGGTCCATGTAGCTAACTTGTGAGGGTCTTGCCAATGTGTCTTTGATGGTATGGAGCGTGTACTCAGGTATCAGTGGCGGGTCACCTTGATCTTGAGCCCCCACACACTCGTCAGTAGTACGGTGGTGGTGGTCCCGATATATACCGCGGCAGGAATAACTTGTCACGGGGATTTGGCTATGGACTATATCCCCCTAGTCTAGCACTCAATAGCGCGGTGTCCCTATATTTCGCGGTCAAGTTGCCTGTCACTATGTACACCGCGGTGTATTAGGACAACGACTGCGCTGTTGTATTGATTTCAACGGGTTTGTAGGGGGAACGGCACGACGACCGGTCCGATCCCGGCGGAGGAACATCCACCGGCCTAGTACGGGGTACAAGGTGGTACTACTGTAGACTAAAATCATGCGGTAATGTGCTGTCCTGATTTATTGGCGACCTTTTGATATTTCCTACCGTCGTGTTAGTCGCAAGAGCTGTTTGGCATGGCGTGCCGGGAAGCAGCGATGGGTTATTCCATGAATCTGCAAGGGTGCGTTCGGTGGGGTATGTACCGAGGCATACCGCGGGTATTTACCCTACCGCCCGTCTCGGTACGATCTGTACAGACTTCCTTTCCCCTACAAAATCCAGGTACGATCTGGACAGACCCCCATACCCTACCGATCTCAGTGGTGTGCATACGATCCGTACAGAACTCCACACCCTACCGAGCATACCCACCCTTAACCTACCGAATACATCCTTTAGTCTCGATATGCCCGACACATGACCGGCGACGTGTGACAGCTGTCTGGGGGCTCGTTTCCTCAAAGGGTATTTCTTGATTGCTGTTTCGATTACCTGGTTTTTTTTTTCTAATGTTGTGTTCGTGGTGAGGTTCTCATGAAGTGACCTTGTTTCTGCACATGGCACTTCAAGTGTAATTCAGAGTTTACTTGAGAGTGTTTTTTTTTTTTCCTGTTTTTTTTTTTTTTGTCTTCTTTTCTTGCTGTCGTGTTCATGACGAGGTTTCGTGTACGTACGTACACTTCTTCGTGTATGAGAGTGGCTCTCACAACAAACCGTATGAAAATCGTCGCTTGGGCTTGCCGGAAACAGGCTTCACTCCTCCTCGGGTGGCTCTCTCTCTCTCTGATGCGTTTGACCATGTTACGTGCACTCGGCACTAGACACCGATCTACGGAGATCTAGAGGGTGTAATGTTGGTATGTGTTTGTGGAAGTGCGATCCCACAAGCATGTCCTATTCGCTCGTTATTTTCAAGGTTTTAAGGTCTTGAGTCAACCTCTACGCAGCCTCTGACGCGAAACACCCGCTACCGAACATGATATATCGGGGAAGCATCCTGCGGGTGTCGGTATTGGTGTGGAGCTACGTGTGAGCCGTTTCTTCACAATCTGGAGCTACGGCCTACCCCTTTTAACCGCACTCGTCACAATTTGGAGCTCGCGGTCAATGTGTGTGCCTGTTTAATGTGTTATCGGGAAGACCATGGTTCAACTTTCAACTGCTGCTGCTGCTGCTGCTCCTGCTCCTGTGTATTGCGCCGCATCCAGCGTCGGGTGTACCCGCTGAAGTTGTTCCCACCTCCCGTGCCCGCACGGCATTGGCGACTCTGCCCTCTGCGAGGGCGAGCTCGGCTTTAAGTTCAGCCACCTCATACGAATCCCATCTCCTTCCCGACACTGCATCAAAGGCACACACATAAGACCGCGAGCTCCAAACTGTGACGAACGCGGCTAAAACGTGTAGGCCGTAGCTGCAAATTATGATGAAACGGCTCACACGTAGCTCCACACCAATACCGACACCCACAGATACTTCCTCGACGTATCGCATTGGGTAGCGGGTGCTTTTCTCCAGAGGCTGTCTGCAGAGTAAAGGTTGACTCAAGACCTTTAAGACCCTGACATTTTCGAGTGAGCAGGGCACGCTTAGCCATCAACGCAGAAGGGGGATCGCCCTTCTACGAACACATAATAAATACCAACATGATTCCAACCCCCTAAGATCTCCGTAGATCAGTGTCTAGTGCTAGTATATCTGACAGACCACGAACGGGGGGAAACGCAGGCACGATTTTCTCTGCTTTCCTCTCTCCAGCCACCATCATGAGCATTCAGCCACCGCCCTCGTTCCCCTTTTCCTTTCCCCCACCACTACCGTGAGTATTTGGACACTGCTTTCAATCTCCTTTTCCTTTCTCCAACCACTTGCCATGGGTATTCGGCAACTGCTTTCGGTCTGCTTTTCCTTTCTCCAGCCACTATCATGAGAATTTCGGCCACTCCTGCTCCTCCGCTCACCCTTTTTATCGTCCCCGGAAGTTCGACTGGTTTCTTCGATTACACTTTGCCCTTGGGTTGTTACACAGGTGGCCACGCTCCTCCGCCTGGTCGCCTTGATCATCAGCGTCTCGATCTTCCACCCCTGGCTGGACGCGAAGAAGCGGCAACATATGAACATATTCTGCCTCCACTGGGCAAGGTGGGTGGGTGGCGGTGAAAAATGGCACCGTCTCAGGTCTGCACGACAAGCTTGTGTGCGAGGTTTTTTTCATGTTGGAGAGGTAGCGGGAAATGTGTCAGGTCTGCATCGAAGCGTGTATGTGCGGGTTGCAATGACGGATGTGGAGACAATGGTACCATATGCATGAAAAGCATGTGGTGTGGTTAGCCATGTTGGAGAGGTGGGCGGAGACGGTGTAAAAGTGTCAGGTCTGCTTGAAGCATGTGCGGTGACTATTTAGGTTTGCACGGTGGGTGCAGACGGTGGCAATGTCTCTGGTGCTCCCGAAGCGTGTGCCGAGACATGTGACGTCATCATGTTGGAAAGGCAGATGACGACAATGGAAAATGTGTCAGGTCTGTGTGCAGATACACATTGTATCATGCCGGCGTAAGTTGGCTCGTTTCGCCCAGGGTGTAGCTCTCGCAAAGCAAGGTTGGTTATGGCGTTCATAGCGGTTGTGCACATTTTATCGTGTCTCTGCTGTTTGTGAGTGGCACGGTGCCCTCTTCTGACTTTATTTTTTCTTTTTTCACTTCAACGCTTACAACACTTGTGCCGTCGTTTACTCCGACCAGTGTGAGAGGCGTGGTTAGAACATATTCAGTCGATGCGCTTAAGTCATGATTGGATCCCCCGTCGAACGTACATACAAACAATATGTTCTTCGATCCCCCGTGTTCCATGCCACACCCCTTCTTCGACCCCTTTTGTCTTAAAGAACGAAGCATATTCTTGTGCCCGACCCGATGAAACTGACGTGGCTTTTGTGTGTTCCGCCGGCTGGCCACTAGTCTGCGTAAGTAGCTATACATGTAGTACCGCCAATACGTGCCTCTCCCACTTCCCGTGTTGCGCGCTACCTCTCGCACAGCAACAGTACTTGCTGCTGCTGCCGGCCCCTCTTGAAATCGCTGCTACGTACGCCTCTCCAGAAAATCGAGCCACTCCATCATCATATCCACACCATGGTTCAGAAACAAATCGAGCTTTTGGCAACACAGCGCGTTCTACCTGCCTAGATCGCAACCACCAACCACTCCTTGTTACGACGACCCCTCCCCACCCCCCACCGCTTCTGCGTCACCCCCCTTCCCCGCCATCATCCCAACGTTTAAGCTCCAGCGGCGGCATGCATGCGTGTGCCGAGCCGTTGGAGACGATGTTCAAGCCACCGTGTCCTCCCTTCCCAGTACCCTTCGCAGGGTATTTCTATTTAAGTCAACATGTTGGACAAACCATGCAGTCGGGGAAGCTGGGTTAGGGATAGGGCCTGCGTACCCCCCTCCTTCCCTGTTCGATTTTTCTCATGAAAATAAATTTCTCGCGCAGTGGGTCCCCTCTCTCTTCTACAGCTTGCCTTGTTGTCTTCCGCACCGTCATGTGTTGTTGTCGACCCAACGTTTTCAGCGCCGTCACGTACGTGGTGAGCCAGCTCGTCATGTCGGTGATGGTGATCAACTGCTGGAGCTCGAAGACCAGGGCGGGACCGGTCATCTACGTCCTCAAGTTCGTGGAGCTGACTTCCATCAACCTGTGGGCGATCTCGAGCATGGCCATCTCACTCCTCATCGCGAGCATCGTGCAGGTTAGAAGAAAACAAGAGTAGATCTTCCTGCGACCTACCCCCATCGCACCGCGTGGCGGTTCCTTGTGCGTTGTTTGCCTTTCTGCTCAATCGTTCACGTCTTCCCCCCAGGGCTCTTGTCAGAAATGGGGGGGTACTCATAGCTGGCGCCCATCAACCTCTGGGCGACATCGAGCATGGCCGTCCCACTCCTCATCGCAAGCATCGTGCACGTTTGCCGAAGAAATGAGAAATGATTTCACGCGACGGGTACCTACCCCCATCGCAACGCGTGGCGGTTCACTGGTTTGCTGTTTGCCTTTCAGCACAATCGCCGTTCACGTCTACCTCCTAGGCCACTTTATCAGAAATGGGGGGGAGCGCACTCATATTTCGCATGCCTTAGCAGTTAGACCATTGACCACGCGTCCCCGAGAGGAAGAAGCATTTTCCCCACAGGACTGATGACCGATCGGCAATCGTTCCTTCCCACTATGCCAAAGTTGGTTCAAAAATGTTTCCCCTAGCCTACCTATCCTAACGATGGGGGGGACACCCAAGTAGTGCCAACATACACACCACCTGCTCCTCAGCCCGGTGTACAGTACGTGTCCCAATAGACATCACGTTTTCGAGACGCGTTCGAGGACCGGCCGTAGTGCCATCCTTTTACAACATTTCAGGGACACTGCTGCTCCTCAACACAACGCTCGCCGATGGACATCACTTTTTTGGAGAGTCGTTGTGGCGTTTCGAAATGCCTTTTGTTGATGGTTCTCCGCATCGTACTGACCATTGTTCGCTCTTCCGTATGTAGGCACTTTCCCGCGACACGCCGAAGCTACTGCTGTCGTAGCATTAGCAACAGCTTAGCCCTCATTCGAAGGTCAACACTTCGAAGATTGGCACCAGCCTCCCAAACCCCAAGACGATATAACTAAAATGCTGGAAAGACAACGCCCCAAGAAAAAGTGTCCTGCCGTGTGTGGTGAAACCATCTCTTCCTCCTGCTCCTCGGCCCCTACCAATCTTACAGGCGTTCTCGAAAATGCGAAGAGTTCCCAGAGTGATCGGTTCTTCCCGCGTGATCTGGAGCTGCGTTTTCGTGGCGATGGGGTTGACGCTGCTCTCCGCCCCCTTCTGGAACGACGTCCTCGTGACCGGGAGCTACTTCTGGATAACCAACCGCAACGATGTGCGTGCGTACCCGAGAGAGGCACACACAGAGAGAGACACAGAGAGTTCGATGATTATTAAAATGCTTACGTAATCTCTCAGAAGGCTAGTACCCGTTCGAGATAAAACCCCAGTCTAAACGGATGTGTTGAAGTCTTTCAAGTGAGTGGAGGGAAAATGGCTGGAAACTGGGCTTGTTTTTGAGTTTGTTTAAGCCCAACACTGAAGAGTTGTCAGTGTTGGGACTTGTTGTTGTTGTTGTTGTTGTTTTTGTTCTTGTCTTCACTTTAAAAGGCGTTGGGATCTCTCCACCCAGTGCCTTCGTCTATCCGCACTGATCAAACACTTGACGCCGTTCGATTCACCTGGTCACAGGCTAGGTTACCCTAAAAAGGTTACACTCAGAAAAACTGACAACTATTTGTGTTATATTTGTTCGTTTTATTGTTGGGTGTCTCTTTGTTGAATGTTTTGAATGCTTTGATTGCTGTTGCTGCTGTTGTTGCTGTTGTTATGTTGTTGTCGTTGGTGCTGTTGCTCTCTGTGGTGCTGGTGTTCCTCTTGTTGTTAGGCTGCTGCTGCTGCTGTTGCTCTTCTCGCGTTCTGATTATGCTGCCGATTCTCTTGGTGTTCCAAACTGTTTTTTGGTCGTGTTTGCGATGATGGCGGTGGTTGCCGTTGATGATACTGATGGTGTTGTTGACGCCTGTCCATCTCCTCGTCTGTCTCTGTCTCGGTCTCTACCTCCGTCTCTGTCTCTGTCCCCTCTTCTGTCTTTCTCTGTCTCTGCATCTCTGTATCTGTGTATACATTTGTGTTTCTTCCTCGTTGTCTGTCTGGCACTCTCTTGTCGTCGTATCTCTGTCTCTGTCTCTGTCTCTGTCTCTCCACCTTTCCGCAGCCAAACTTGGCTCGGTGGATCAGCCTGTCCTTCGTCACCACTCAAGGGATTGCGGGAGCGCTCATGGCTCTCACCCTGGTGTTCGTAGCAACGGGGAAAAGAAGGAAGAGCCTCCTCGTGTGCATCAGGACCAGCAAGCGGATGAAATTGTGTGAGACGTTTTTTTCACATCAAGAAGACGATTTAAAACATGAATTCGTGCACTTGAATACATATTTAGTTTAAACCACGTCACATGTTTGTTCTTTATCTGCTTCATTTTTTTTGTGATATTGTAGGAAAAGTCAAGCACCGTACGTGCCGAGGGGAGAACATAGACTGATGGCATGAGAGTAGAAGAAGGGCGAATGTCCGACGTTTTCCCTATGTTTCGAAGCTCTGGCGAGTACACCAGGCAGTCGTTTCCTCCGGCATTTCGATCGATCCCCTCCTCACCAAGCCGCGGGGCAAAGACATTCAAATAGCCACCTGGAACATCACCGCCCAAGCTATGGAAGCCAGCGCGCTAGGTTCCCTTACCGCGAAAACAAAACCGCCAATCAACCCGCGGTTTGCCACCATGAACCTCTTCTGCCGCGACACGGAACACACTAGCGGGTCGCGACGTCGTTATTGTGTGTCCCCTTCTTCGTGCTACCGGTTGGTGATGAAGTTGTTATCGCATAAGAAACGGTCGTGGCCTCTTCCCAGTGCCTCGTATTCCCAAACCATCTTGGAAACGGAAGAACCAAGCGCCGTTGACAACCTCCCCACCAAACACGCAAGGTGCGAAGAAGGCCAAAAACCGACGAATAGCCGGAGTAGATGAAGGATCTGGTGCGCCGATCTCGCACCGTGGCACCCCTAGTTGCTACCCGTTGGTGACGAAGCTGCTATCGCGCATCAAGAACGGTCGTGGCCGTTTTCCCAAATGTCTTCCAAACCGAAGAAATAAAAACGCCGATGGCCACCAGCCCACCGCCAGACCCAGGCGCAAAAACCGTCGAAAAGTTAGTAGATGAAGGTGCATTGGGGGGCCTGGTTTACCGACCCCTATTATAGTGTCACGAGGACGTGTGGCCGCTATTCCGAGCGGGTCGCCAAACCGAACTACCAATCTTACAGCAGTTATTCTACCGGGGTGCGGCAGTACGACGTGGTTTTTTGGTCGCCAAACAGGGCATCTCGCTAAACGGGGGGTCGCTAAACCGCCCCCCCCCACTGTACTGATAAATCCTTCTTGCGTTGTCGGCATTACATTTTTTCACTTGCCGGGGCGTCTTTTCGCTCATCGTTCCGTTTCCATACGGTCTTGTCTGTCTGTCTGTCTGTCTTCTCTGTCTTTTTTTGTTCTGTCTTGTCTCTTTCTCTCTGTGTGTGTGTGTCTCTCTCTCTCTCTTTCTCCCTCTCCCTCTCGCTCTCTCCCGCTCCGTCTCTGCCTCTCTCCCCCCCGTGTCTCTCTGGTGTTCCCCCTCGCCGTCCTGCGTACTATATCATCCTCCGGCGACAATGACGTCAAGATTTCATCCTAACCGCCTTCGGAACATGCGTGTACCTGTACAACGGGTTCGTCCTTTTGTTCGACGAGGTATGAAAACAGTCAAGGGGGCCCCTAATGTTGTGCGGGTGGAGTTGACTGGCTCAGACAGACATCATCAAAACGACGTTTAATGCATCGAATGGTGCAGGTGTCCGCTGTGATGTGCGGGCGAAGAGAGCTTGGCACAAACCCCCACTATCGCGGGCCCGTCACTCTACGCGATTTCACCTGATGACCGGAGATAGCAAACGTATACTGTAAGAATGTTTTTTTTATGCGGGTCGAGGCCCAAGGTCTTGTTTGGTCGCCAACGTCGAGTACTACATCTTTTTACGCATGGGGTTTTGTGTAGGATCTACCTGAAGCCGCAGGTTACATGACGAAAGATATCACACACCCCTGGACCGCTTTTCAGAGCTCCGACTACTCCACAACGAAGAGCATGCATGATCCAAACTATGAGTTTTCGGAAACTGCTCGACAAGACGGCCCCAACGCGGACCTTTTCTGCATCGCCACTCTTCCTGTTCGTGGAGAAACGGAGCTTTGAATATCAGTCCAGGGGGCGTGATATCTTGCGTTAGGGAAGTCTTTACCCCTGAGACCCCACCGGGTCCTGAGACATGGACAACGAAAGATAGAAAACGCTGACCGTTTTTGTACATCTCCGCCTAGAGAGAGCCGAAACGGCCACTCCGTCTTGCTGGGAAAATGAAAACTCGTCCCAACCTTCATGCGGTTGTTGTTGATATGATCACACGCGAAAAACTGTTCTCATTGAGCGCACATCTTGCTGCCTTTCCGTTTAGAACCGCTCAACACTTCCGAGGATGGTAAGACAATCCCATTTCTGGACAGGAAGAAGCAAGAAACACAAAGTAGGGTGCGGGGAAACCCAAATGGTAATGCAACAAAGATCTCATCGCGCCAACCTCTGGGGTCTGAGCTACCGCAAGACGCTCGGGGCATGGTCTTGTCTGCGTGGGCTGTGTGAAGTATGTGCGGGCAGTATATGTGTGGGCAGTACCGTAGTCGATCTGCACCCGGCTGTTGTGCGGGCAGAATATTCTCGTCCCTTCTCCCCTCCCGAGGGTATCACGATCTTGGCCGGGTGCTCTTCGGGGTTCTCACAAAACTTGACACGTTGAAATTGCACGAGTATTGCGTAAGCACCCCCCCAAAAATATTGAACACACTTTGGCAGAATGCCGCACAACCTCCATTTTTTTTTTTTATTCACTTCAAATCAGCGCTCACAGCACTAGTGCCGTTTACTCCAACCCTCTCATGCGACTCGCCGAATACCTCACAGCGCTTCGCACTTGGTGGTGTGAGAGCCTCTGGTGAAAACCCGGCGTGCTCCGTCCCGACTTTGTAGGGGAGCGAGGTCAGTGGTCTAATCGCTACGGCATGCAAAACACGAGTACGCCCCCGCCCCCCCACCCCCGCTCTCCCGCCGTTACTACCACGGGTTGCAGCTATCCCGCCTCGGCTCGGCGAAGAAGGAGCTAACCATGGTGGGCTGGTGCTCTAAATACCTGCACGTCGTGGCCGACACCCTGGTGCTCTACTACGCGTTCCAGGTACTTCTTTAGTACCTTCTTCTCTAGAACCTTTATTTAGCACCTTCTTCTTTAAAACCTTTAGAACCTTCTTCTTAGAACCTTTGTCCGCAAGAAGCGAAGACTTCGACGCTTAGAAAACGTTTTGGATAAAAAATGCGCTTGATTGAGCAGTTTTGATTGTTGGCGGAGATTGTTTGTGTGTTTCTTTGAAACCTCTGCCTGCAATAAATGAGACACCTTGAAGCAAAGAGAGTTGTCAGAACTTGGGCAGTTTGACTGCTGACAGCGTGTGTATTCATTTTCTTGAAACCTCTTCCGCAAGGGAGTAACACATTGGATTATTGAGAGTGCTTCCGTGAGATGAAAGGGTAGTCTCTCTTTGGCTGTACGCATGTTTTCTTGTTTTCCAATAAACTGGTCACATGGTATTCCACTGTTTGCGTCACCCCGTCAACACAAACCACGTCAACACAAGACACCACACTAACGGAAAAAAACTACGTGCACGCCATTGTTTGCGTCACCCCCCCCCCCCCCCCCCCCCCCCCCCCAAAAAAAAAACCCCCCAAAAAAAAACACCCCCCCCCCCCCCCAAACCCCCCCAAAAAAAAAAAACCCCCACCCCCCCCCAGGGAGGGGGGCCCCGGGGGAAAACCCAAGGGGGGGGCGGCCCCCGGGGAAAAAAAAAAAAAAAAAAAAAAAAAAAAAAA
>FN649755.1:1011171-1046212 GCA_000310025.1 Ectocarpus siliculosus
AACGGGGGGGTTTTTCTTTTTTTGAAACCTTTTCCCCAAGGGGAGAACCCCTTGGGTTTATGGAGGGGGTTTCCGGGAAAAAAAGGGGTGTTTTTTTTTGGGCTGAACCCATTTTTTTTTTTTTTCCAAAAAAGGGGCCCCAGGGTTTTCCATTTTTGGGGTCCCCCGGCAAACCAAAACCGGTTAAACCAAAGCCCCCCCCTAAAGGAAAAAAAATTCGGGCCCCCCCTTTTTTGGGTCCCCCCCCCCCCCCCCCCCCGCCCCCCTCCAAGAGTAAGGACCCCCAAGAAACCGACCGCGTGCCCCCCGCGAGCGCCGCCGACACGAGAGGCGGCGGCAGCGGCGGCGGGGGGGGGCGTCCCGGCGGCAACCGCGACGGCGGTGCCTGCTCCGGCGACGACATCGAGAGAAACGAAAACAGAAACAGCGGCAGCGGCGGCGGCAAGCACAACAGCATCATCGTGGCGTCCATCAAGAAGGAGGCCATGGTACTCGGCAACGGTGACAACGCCGACAACGCCGACGGTGGTGCCGGTGGTGGCGACGGGGAGGGTGGTCGTGGTGGTGGCGGTGGCGTTAGAAATGGCGGCCGTGGCGGCAGCAGTAGCGCCAGCACCGGGAACTGCTCCGGCGACACCGACGCGAACGCTAGCCGGAAGCTCGACAGCGACTTCAGCGTCTCCGGAAGCTTGGTCACCGTGGACAAGGGCGGCGGCGGCGGCGCCGCCGGTGGTGGCGGCATCAGCCAGTCTTCCATCGGTAACAAGCTCGACAGCGACTTCAGCGTCTCCGGAAGCTTGGTCACGGTCGAAAAAAACGGTGGCAGCGGCGGCGTCCAGTCTCCCATCGGCGGCAAGCTCGGCAGCGACTTCAGCGTCCCCGGAAGCTTGGTCGCCGTCGAAAAAAACGGCGGGGGCGGTGGCGGCAGCCAGTCTCCCATCGGCGCCGGCGGGCGAAACGCCACGCGGCCGGATACCGCGGCCATGAAAAGAGCCTACAGCAGCAGGAGCAGCAGCTTGAGCAGCAGCTTGAGCAGCAGTTTGAGCAGTCGCGACAGGAGCAACAGCTTCCGCGTGGCCGTGGCAGCAGCAGCCTTGGGAAGCAGGTTCGATGCCGGGGGGGGGGTCGTGTCTTACTCCCCGAACGGGGTGGGATTGCTGCCTAAAAGTGTGTGTCTTGGCTTAGACGAAGTGTCCGGCCGCTTCCGTTTGCCGTTGCCTCCGCGCACGCTTGTTGGAACCCTGATTCTACGGCATGATGAGTCTGGAACGATGTTCAACCTTTTTTCCACTAGCGACGCTCACGAAAAAGATGTGCATATCTCGTGCACGCGTTCACACATACCGCCGATCCTGGTGTCGCAGAGAAAACCCCCCCGGTAAATTATTTTTCAATTCGGTCTCCATCCTGTCCGACAGAAAGTTTTCTTGCGGAACCAGTCGAGGGGGCGAGCGATCCACAAAAAAAGTCTAAACCAAGCAGCAGCAGCCGGCCACCGCTAAATGTGAAGCAGCCAACAGACCCCCTCTTTTATTTTGCTCTTCCTTCCTCAGACCGACGAGGCAGCATCGTCGCCAGCGCCAGCAACGGCAAGAGGAGAACCACCACCACCACCAGAAAAACCGACAGAAGCAGCAGCAGCAGCAAACAACCCAGCCAAAGTCAGCGGCACCACCGGCTGATGACGACGTAGAGCAGCAGAAGCCGCCACCCGCGTGAGAGTCCGCCCCCCGGCTCCGGCGGCGGGACTGTCAACAAGACCCTGCGCTCGGTGGGGATTCATTCTCCCGACCGGACCATCCAATTGCGCCGCTGGCACACTATTCATAGCTCACCCACTCCCCACTAGGGTCTCCCCGCACTCACGGAATAGCTGTGCCGAACGTGGACGAAAAATAGGTTCCCAGCGGAGCAATGCGTGTTGGTTGGTGTGTTGTGTGCGTGTTTTCTGGGTTGATGGTTCGTTTCGCTTGTGTTTTCGGAGAGAGAAAGAGAGAGGGGGGTCACGCGATGAGCGCGCCTGCTTTGCACTGCTAGGGGGTGTCGTTGCCACGGCGCCATGCCGACTCTGCTCCGCCACACCAACCGTGGCTTGTTCGAGACTCGGGCTCCGTGTTTCCTCGTTTTAGAATCAACTTAGCAAGGCCGTCCAGTAGCGTCGGGTCCAACTCTACATAGTTCAAACCAGCTTGATCGCCAGGGGGTCTAAAACGTGTTTGTGCGGCGTGGATCAGCAGCCAAGCCCCTCAAGCTCTTGGTTAGGTGGCGAAGCTAGATCTGTACGTTGAATGCCAAGGGAGGCCCCGCCGGAGGACGTTTGGTACTTGGCAATCGGTCGCGAATCGTCTGCTGCTGCTGTGGGATGGCTTGCCCCTATCTACAGTAAGATATAGGTGGGGACCAGTGGCCACACTCCCGCCGGTACAAAGCAAGCGCGAGAGTCCACTGCCCGAACCCATGTAATGTACTTGATTGCTTGTTCGGTTCTCGCATTCACGCAAGCAACTCCATTTTCTGGATATTCTATCTGCGAAGTGTTCGTCGATTGATTGTGGTGTATGTTGACACCATCAAAACTTTTTAGAAACGCATTGATTGTTTCGCTTGGACTGCTGTCTTCGGCGTTGTAGTGCCCTAGGTGAGGTGATTGGGAGAGCCGGGGGGTGGACAGGCGCGTTATCTGACGCAGTACCCATCGTGGTGGGATATAGCCGGGCTGTGTGTGTGTTTTATTATGTGTGTGTTTTATTTTTAGTGTGTGTGTGCGTTTTTTGTGAAGACAACACCAACACAGAGCGCCTGCCACGAAACAATCCCACAACAAAACGAGGTGATTGGCGCATGAGTATCGGTGGTGTCCTGATCTGAATAGTCTTGCGGGGTACCTCAGCCAGAACATTCCCCAACAGAGGAAGGCGACAAAGCGCACGCAGTGAGTGGCGCAGGAGGGTTGGTGTGTCCTGATTTGAGCATCTTGCCGGGTACCTCAGCCAGAACAATGGAGAGAAGACTGTGTGGAAACCACGCACATCGTTTTGAGAGGATTTTTCATTTACCCGTACGGAACACGGATATCAACAACTAGTGTTGATTCGATGTCCATACGGTGGTCGTGGGTGAGGGGGGGGGGGGGGGGGGTATGTTTACGACAATGGAACGCAGATACGAACATATAGTGTTCGTGTCCATTCAGTAGTTGGGGGCGTCAAGTGTACGATACCGGGCTTGCTTTTGTACCGTCCAATCACGTGTGTTTGTTGTGGTACCGCGTGCTGTTGTGGCGTTATTGGTGTTTTTTTTTTTTTCGGGTGGATGGGGGCAATGCCCCCTGTAATGTTTCTCGAAGATCACATCGTGTACAGTCAAAGAAATTGGTGGCATCCTCTGCTCTGCAGTTTTTTTTTGTAGTCTTATCCGCTGGGGGGCTCGGCAGAGTATACTGTCTACGGGACCTCCGGGGGATACGCGGATGAAATGTGTTGATGGGCATGCCGCATGGCGATGGTGTTGCCTACCGCATGTCTCTCACTCTCTAATCAACCAAGGTCTTGAGTCAACCTTCTTTCTCTTTCGGCCTCTGACGGGCTACCGCACCCAAACACAATATATTGTACGGCCTGGTGTTGGTAGTGGGTATTGGCGTCTGAGCTGTATGTGCCGGGCCAATGGGGCGGCGAATACGATATATATAGCTAAGCTGGGACGTGGCCAACGGGGACGGGACAGCACGGCAGCGGGTAGTGTATAGCTGGGACGGTGGCCATCGGGGACCGGGACAGCAGGGGGTGTATTGCTGGGACAGCGCTTCAGGGCTGGGACAGCAGGGTACGGGATATTTTTCAAGCGTAGACTATGGCGGAGAGAAGCGGCGGAATAGGAAGAGATTCGCAAAGGGAGGAGGGTACAGTTGTGCGCATCAAGATGGAGGAGAGGTCGCGCAACGCAGCAGAGAAGCTACGAGCTGCCGAGTCGGAGGTGGAGAGGCTGGTGAAGGTGCTCAGAGCTGCGGAGGCTGCCGAGTATGAGAAGGAGAGACTTAGGCGGCAGCAACAACAACAACAACAGCAGCAGCGATGGAGTGCTCAATGGCAGCAGCAGCCATCGCAGGTACAGCAGTGTTCTCGTGGTGGTTTTGTCAGTCAGCAGAACCAACACTGCGTTTTCACTCAGAGCCACCAGGCGAGGCAGCACCAGCAGTTGGCGCGGCAGCAACAGCAGCCGCCGCCAACCGGAGTTGGTGGGATATATGACTGCGGGAGCAACGCCGTGTATTTCCAGCAGGAATCACCCCCTCCGCCTGGTACGGTATACCATTGCACTCGGTGCGGCAGGAACGGCCACCACGACGAAGAATGCGCCGCACCCCGCAGGTTCGAGGGTACGTGCGGCGCATGTGGTCAGTACGGCCATATGTGGCGGAACTGCGCCGTGCATCTTCATGGCAGCAGCGGCGAGGATGACGGCCGTATCGTCCGCGGTGGCTGCTGGATGGGCGTCAATGGCGGCGGCAGCTGCATGGACATCGGTGGAAGCTCGGTCGCACAGCAGCAGGTGGTGGTTGAGAGCGAGTACCTCTCTGATTTTGTCGACCTGGTTCACGTTGGGGGCGAGGTGATGGCAGAGAGCGAGTGCCGCTCTGATTTCGTCGACACGGTTCACGCTGGCGGCGCTGTGGACGGTGATGATGACGGATGGTTTGGATGTAATGATTCTGTGGACATGGTTCACGCTGGTGGCAGTGTCTGCGATGATGTTTTCCCCGCTGCTGGGGCGGGGGAAATGGTCGGAGCGCCTGCGTTGGCGACTGGAGTGGCGGCATCGGCAGCAGCTCCAGCGGCGACGGCGGCGATCTCCGGCGGCAGTGTTTTCCCCGCGGCGGCGGCGGGGGGAACGGCCGGGGTCCCCGCGGTGGCGGCAGGAGCGGCGGCATCGGCAGCAGCTCCGGCGGCGACGGCGGCGACCTCTGGCGGCAGTGTTTTCCCCGCAGCGGCAGCGGCGGGGGGAACGGCCGGGGTCCCCGCGGTGGCGGCAGGAGCGGCGGCATCGGCAGCAGCTCCGGCGGCGACGGCGACGGCCTCTGGCGGCAGTGTTTTCCCCGCGGCGGCGTCAGGGTGGATGACCCGAGTCCCCGCGGTGGCACCACGAGCGGCGGCATCGGCGGCAGCTCCAGAGGCGACAGTGGCGACCTACGGCGGCGGTAGTGTTTCCCTCGCCGCGACGGCGGCGGGGGGAATTGCCGGGGTCCCTGCAGTGGCGGCAGGAGCGGCGGCATCGGCAGCAGCTCCGGAGGCGACGGTGGCGACTTACGGCGGCGGTAGTGTTTCCTTCGCAGCGACGGCGGAGGAAGCGCCCGGAGGGCTCGTGGCGACAGCTGGAGTAGCGGCACCGGCGGCGGTTCCAGCGGCGACGGCGGCGGTGCCCGGCGACACTGTTATCTCCCCGACGGTGGCGGGGAGAACGACCGGAGCGCCCGCGTTGGTGGTTGGAGCGTCGGTATCGACGGCGGTTCCAGCGGCGACGGTGGCGGCACCCGACGGTCTTGTTTCTCCCGCTGCGGCGGCGGGGAGAATGGCTCGAGAGCCCGCGCAGGTGGCTACAGTGGCGGCATCGGCGGCTGGAGTGGCGACATCGGTGACGGCACCACCCGCGACCGCGGCGACGGCACCGGTCGCTACGATGGCGACCGTCGGTAACGTTTCCCCCCCCTTATCGGTTGGGGGGGCGGCCAGCAACGGAGAAGCGGTGGTCAACGGCATCGACGACGGCAGCGATGATGGCGGTTGGTGCGCAGGTGAGGTTGATGGCTGCTGGGATGACAGCGTCTGTGGCGAGAGGGGGGCGTCCACGCACCCTTTCGATCCCGGCACCGTGTGTTCGGGGGTGCGCGGCGCCAACTATCCCGGGGTGGACGACCTGGTCGATGGTTCCAGCAGCAGCAGCAGCAGCAGCAGCAGCAGCAGCAGCAGCAGCAGCGGCAGCGGCAGCAGTAGCAACGACGAGGCAGAGGGGATGGATGTGGCCTGGTTTGGGGCACTGCTGCGCCCCTTCGACCCGGGGAAGCTGTGCCGGCTGAAGGCTGGGAGAGTGGGGCTGGTGATGGGGATGGACACCCCGTTCGACCGTGGAAAGATGTCGCGTGGGCAACGGCCGGGGAGCCCGTGTTCGCGACCGGAGCAACGACAGGAGGATCATGAAGCGGGGAAAGGAGTTCGGAGGATCGGGCGAGTCCAACAATGACGGCAAGCAGCGCGACTTCTGCTGGGGTCTTAAACTCGCCAAGGCACGTGACGTTTGTTTGCGTATTCTTGTCATTTTTCTGAAATTTGTTTTGTGCACGATGTTGTTCTTGTGTTTTGATCTTCAGATACAATGCTGCATTTTTCACCGTCTGCAAATCATTTTTCCTATCGTTGGCACATTTGCAGGTTTGGATTTGTTTTTGTTTTGTTCTGTAGAGATGCCCACCCGCGTTTTACCTTGCAGGGACACTAATTTCCACGGCCAAATGGCAGGGAATTTCCATGGCTGATTATTGTTGTTTTTCTGGGAGACAAATGGAATGTTGCGGCCGGGGGGCTGTTGTTTGTCAAGACAATATCTCAAATGGCGGTGGTAGTATTATTTCTGCGTACGGTTTGTTCCACTTTGGTTTTCCTTCTTTGTTGGGATCACATTCTCTCTATGTTTTTCTGATGGTACTGGATGTATGTAGTAGGAGGCATTGGCTTGGCGTTCGACGTGCTGGGTAAAGACGTTGGGGGGCACGCACCGTTTCTCTGTCCCCCCGATGTACCGGTACCCGACGAGTCAATCCTTGCGGAATACCAATTTTCCTTTCCAAGTAGGCCTGTACGGCAGGCTGGTATGTGCTGGACGTGTGACGCCTTTTCTTTGATATGTTTTGTTTTCTTGTTTCGGTTTGGAGTTGATGAAGTTGGATGCAGAATTGGCATGCTGGATTTTGCGGAATCACGCCTGATTGTTGCACTGCTGTCGGAAATCATGGGGGGGGGAATGTGATACCATGCTGTCCGCCGCAGCACAACAAGCAGTGTTTCTGACATCGGGTTTGGTAGTTCATGTTGAGATTTTCCGTGTTTTCCCTGGGGATTTTATATGGAATTGATGTTGGCTGATGGGATTTGGGTACTTCATGTCTGGATCGTTTTCCGCGTTTTACCTGCGGAGGTGACATGGAATTGAATATTGAATGGGATTTTCGTTGCGTTTATATGAGATGTCCCAGCAGGGGGGATGCGGGATTGTTGATTGTCTGTTTTGGATTTGTTGGTTTCTTCATGTTTGTTTCGGACTTGTTTGTTTGGTTTCTTCGTGTTTGGGATGGGTGTTACAGCAGGGAGGCTGTTGGACTGGTATGTTTGTCAAGGTATTGGGTATTGGAGGAAGGATTTGGCATGTTCTCGTAAGTCATGGTTGAAGCCTTTGTGCTTCCGAAGGTTATTTGAGCTGGTCAATGAGTTGAAACATGAATGTTTATCTGAGGAATTTGTTCTGAGTAAGTCAGGACGTTGGACACATTTTTCCGGAGTTACCCGTCCCCGTTCTGACGTGATTCTGATGTAATGTGTGTCTTTGCTGGGTATTTTTCCAAGGGTATTTGTTTGTGTTTCGACTTCTTGAGAATTTGGTAAAGCATTTTTCTCAAGAGGGTGAATTGTTTATTGACAGACCTTTTAGGAGATAGTAATTTGATATCATCAGAAGATTTGAAAGATTTCGTAGAGCATGTTTTATTGGGAGATCGACAGATTTCGTAGAACATTGTTTTATTGGGAAATTGTTTGAATTGGAATGAATGGTGGACGATTTCCGTGTGGATGCGTAGTTTGATTTATCGCCGTTTTAACTGGCAATGATAGTCGTGACGAGGATTTCGTAGATCGTATCTCGTACCGAGCAGGGGGGCTGTTTGGGGTGCTCGGCAGAGTATACTGTCTACGGGACCTCCGGGGGATACGCGGATGAAATGTGTTGATGGGCATGCCGCATGGCGATGGTGTTGCCTACCGCATGTCTCTCACTCTCTAATCAACCAAGGTCTTGAGTCAACCTTCTTTCTCTTTCGGCCTCTGACGGGCTACCGCACCCAAACAGGGGACTACTATTTTATGGTTTCCTTGGTTTCGTTTCGCCCGGTGTAATGTTTCCCAAAAGATCACGTTGTAGATGTTTAGACTACTCTAAGAGGTTGGTGGCGTATTTGATTTTTTTGTCTTATCCGCGGGGGGAGGCTATTATTACGGGTTTCCTTGGTTTCGTGTGGTCACTAGTGTTGTGTTCGCTCTTCCTGTACCGCCGCCTACATCGGTTCCATAGCTCAATCGGTTCCATAGCTCAAAGGTTTTTAGTGGTATCATCGCTTTTTTTTTTAGCGTGTTTCGAAGTCGCCGGTCGTTTCCTCTGTGTTGCACCATTTTCAGACAGATTGGATGCCGGAAACATCCCGCCTACCGTTGTTCTAGACTACAATAGAGATGGGGCCCGCAGTTAGAAAAATTCTGGTAAGAAAAAAAGGCTCAAACATTTATTGTACGGAAAATAAGAAAAAAGGCCTGAGACCCTTCTCAATGGAAACAGAATCTTGCAAATATATCTTGACATTTTGATCCAAGATTTGCAGCATCGCGATTTATGGGGGAAATATGTTGAATGTTGAAAAAGCGGCATGTTGTTCCTCTCTTCTGCTTGAAGTTGATAAAAGCACAACGGCCACTTGGTCCACAGAAAATGCCACGGTGTGGCGAAAAGTGAGCATGACGCAGTTAGTTGTAGAAGGGGCGTCCCTCCCCCGGCTGTATTGCCTCAACACTATTGGGTGGATACTAGCGATGGTCTCCTACCTGGGGGGCAAAATAGAAGCCGTTGCCCACGAGCTCATGTCAAGCGGAGAAACAAAACTGTTCCATTGCTGTCCAACTGACAAGAAAGTGTATCAACCCGAAGCCGATGACACCCACCCGTGCACGTGTCTCACAATGTAGCAGGCGTACCGAGGTCAAACCTCCGGCGCTGTCATCTGCACTCACAGATCTGGCTCGGGTGCAAACGGATTGGGTGTGGGGTGATTCGATGAAGAGATAGAAGCGTCGCACACGACAGAGCTGTGTTGGCAAAACGTTCCTCCTCCTCTATTTTTCTACTTGAAAATAAAGTACTCTTTGAACGGTCCCTCGAAGGTGATGACGCACGCACGTGGAACGAGCCAGGGCAACTACGCATTTTTTCGCGCGCCTTGGTCGTTTTCGTTTGCTGTCGGCACCCGTGGCGCCGACGCAGTGACGCCAGGGTGCGCTAGAGACCCTTGCGTGTGTTGTTGTTGTTGTTGTTGTTGTTGTTGTTGTTGTTGTGGTCTTCACATTAAAAACCGTTCCGATCTCTCTCTACCCAGTACCTTCGTATGTCCATACTGATCCAACACTCGACGCGGTCGATTCCCGTGGTCACAGGTTAACTTACCCCAAAAAGGTACACTCAAATAAACTGGCCCCGAGGGGTCCGCAAGGCAATAGAAATCAACGAGTGTGCCACGTGCAGATTTCATGGCGTTAGACTTGTATGGACGATTAGGTTGTAAGCTGACCTTCGGTGATCGCGCCGCACCCAGGCAAGATTTGTTACGCCGCCTCAAGATTTGTCGGAAGGCTCGTTTGGACAGATCTTGCGTCAAGATTTGTTCGAAAGGGCAGATTTCGGGCTTCGAGAAATCTTGGCCACAATATACCGGAAGGTTTCGCTCCCGTAAATAAATCGTGAAACTGGCAGATCTTGGCCATCAAGATCAAGATTTATCGACAAGATTTCGTTCCCATAAATCGGGGTCTAAGAAACCAGCTCAATGTCGGGCACAACAACACAAGAAACATCCCAATAAGAAACAAACACGATCGTGCGACACCCCAAGTCAAAAGAAACAAGGGATAGAAGAAGCTGGGGGGGCGTGTCCAAAGAAACGTCCCATTGCTGCTGCTGCTGCTGCCATGCTCCCTGCTCCCACCTCCGACCTACTTATTTTTTGGTAAGGGGCGGAGAGTGGTTTTTTTCGCGGCGCCCCCCGCGCCCCAGCGCCGCCGCGGGCTGCGCTACCCCACCCACTGCTGCTGTACTTCTGTACTGCCGCCACAACCCCCAACGTTCGCCACACCGAGCTGCCGGTTTAATAATGCTGCATGAAGGCTTTTGGTCTTCTGGTGTGTTGCTTTCTTCGTCATCATAATAAATAAGAAAATACAACAGGAATAATAGGAGAATCAGCAGGATGCGACAGCCCAAAGGAAAATAAATCCGTTTCAAGCAAATGACCGACTTCGGCTGATCCTTCTGGCCAGAATAAGAAATGGTTCGTGGGTATATCTCGAATGGGTAGTCTTTCTGTGTGTGTGTGTTTTTTTTTTTTTTTTCTTAATATGACACCACGAAACCATCTCCATCATATAGAGAAAAGAGTCTGAGACAGATTAGCAATGGATTCATAGCGTCAGAAAAGTACCTGTATGTCTACGATTTCCCAGACAGCATATAGGGACATCTCCCCTGCGGGTAACAGGCTCAACAAGACAGTTTGGTGGTTGTCTTGTGTGTCTCATATATGTTATGTTGGGAAGGTGCAGATGATATGTGTTAGGTACTGGTCGGGCGTTTTGTGTGTGGCAGCCTTTTAGCCATATGGAATGCAATCTTCCTCGGTTTTCAAACGTATGTTCAATGTGGTACGCGTATGTACCGGGTATTTGGGTATGTATACAATATGTGTGGGTACATTTCGGGGTATGTGTGGACACACGGGCGTGGTCTCACCATTTTCTTACCTTTTTACCTTTTTGTGACCTTTTTGTGTAATTTCGTGTAATTTCGTGCTATTAAATCTGCAAATGTGCAAATGGCACGGGAGAACATTTTTTTCTTTTTTCGGCATTGCCTCCTGACGTGGTCGCCGATAGAGGCATGTAGTTGAGGTTTCTACACCGACATGTGGGTGTGTGTTAGATGCAGTGGGTATGACCCCCTATCTATCTCACCCGTTTGTAGGCAGAAGGTATGGCTACCTCACCTACTAGTAGGCAGCGTGGACCACAGGTAAAGACAGGGTCAATCATTTCATGTATGTTACATCGTCATTTGTATTTGGCATGGGAGGAAAAAGAGAGGTTCTAGCTATTTTGACTATTTTGACGGTGTATGGGCTTATTCCTTAAATAAATAAATGGAGGCTCGACCCAATTTTGATGGGTTTTTTTTTTTTTCCGGGCCCTACATCTGTATGCAGAGTGGTACACACTCGGCACTCGGCAGATCAAATGTTAGTCGTATGCACAACAACGTGTGTGCTACAGATTCGTTGTATGCCTTGCACGGCCGATCAGCTAGACAGAAAATGTCGCCTATCGCCCGCCCTTGCTTTTCTTCCCACCGCCAGCGGCCCACGGCCCACGGCCCACGGCCGGTGCCAGATGCGGCGCAATTACCTCTACACAAGTTACGCCGCGTAAAACGCGGTTCCTGGTTCCTGGCTTCCGGGTCTACGGCTAAAACAAGCATGTGTACTGGCTGGTCCATTCTCTCACACAACCCAACCACACGCACGGCGGGAGCACGAGATAGAGAAAGCCTAATACAGCTGGCAAGAGGAGAAATAAGGTGAATGCTGCAACACTACAGTAGTCCCTGCCGCGCCGCTGTCCGACTCTATGGACGTATCTGTAGCGGGTTGAGGTTGGGGTTGGGTTGAGACATTTGCCCGAGGAGGTCGGGTGCCACCATTCAATGCGTGCGTATATAGTACGCATAGCATCCTCCCAGGCAGTCTGTACTGCTTCCAGAAGGGGAATCAGTTATAGGTAGCCCGCTGAATGTAGGATTCTCTTGTAGTGAGCGCCTTGTCCGCCGTTGACTCAGTGTGAATCATCATCATCGATCGGCTCTCTGATGCGATTGAATGCGAAATCAGGCCTGCTGTGCACATGTAAACTTCTACTGCAGTCTTGTAGCGAATAATTTAGAAGCAATGAGAATAATACAAAGTAGAGAGTGTACACTCTGAGTACTCAGCGCAGCTTTAGTAGTTAGTTAAGCGTTTTCCCTAAGCCCAGGTGGGCGCCTTTTCAACTCGTCCTACAGACAAGTCTTTTCCAATCTCTCGCGAACTGCCGTTCGTGGTAATCAGGACGAGGGGGCCGGCCCACTCGCTCATAAGAAGCCCTCGAAGACCCTACTACAACGCAGGCTCCAGATGCAAAAAAAAAAAAGAAAATGTGAATGTCCTCACCCGTCACTTGCTGCAGGTACCATAGGTAGCTTAGTCTGTGCTCAATGGTTGAGGTAGGAAGGCATATCTTACGCATACGGTCCGGTTTGGTTGAAACTATTTAGACCACTTTTGGGCCCGGCGTCTCCCCCTACCCGCGGTTGACCGCCACGACACGGAGAGGTTCGCAGAACAACAGAGCTGAATCGACGGATATGGCGGCTGGTTCATCCTCCGTCGTTTCGGGCTGATGCTCCTCCTTCGTGTGAAAAGCACGTGCGTACCTCTGACCATATGAAGAAGATGGGTGTTGCTTCTGACGAGCAAGCCTTACCGGGCGGCTGCTACAAGGCATCTCAAGCAATTAAATTGCTTGCGTGCACGCCCAACAACTGTAAACCCACCTCCGTATCGCGCGAGTTGCTTAGCGGGTAGATTTTAGTTTCAGCGAGCGGTTACGAGCTAAATCCCTTTTTTAGTTGGAAACACACAAGCACGTTTGGTCAAGAGGCGTCATGTGCCTGGCAGACCGTTCTCATGTTTAGGAAATGCATTTCATTCGATCAAGAGCGCTGTGAGCATCAAGTGACAGGCTGGACCAAGTGCAAGTTAGAGGCTTCGTTGGAAAACAACTCAGGATCTCGTCAAGAACAATAGCGCTGCAGCAGTGGTTTTCCATGCAAAAAAGACATTTGCACGGGTCGCCCCGGGCCCGTGACATCGTCGAGTCGAGATGTGGTGCTGATAATACAAAGACAATGTGTTGAAAAGAGAAAATACCGCAAGTAGAATCGAGCCACCTTCGGCGTCTTCCCTGTAGTAACCTATTCCTAAACAGTAACATCTCTTAACGCGCATGGTCATTAGTCCAGTCTACAAATGCCTCTCGCCTACGAGGTGCCACTTCCCTGACTAAATAATCGTCCTTCCACTGGCTACGCGCCGTCCACCGCTTGATTTCTGCACAACCAGGACAAAGGGCGGGCGTTTTGAACCGTTGTTGGATAAGATCCCATACAAAGACGAAGAAGCTCATTCGTCCGCTCATGGAAGCTGCCGGGGTTGCCGAGCAGTTGGCTGGCTTGGAGATACATGAAGCAGAGTCCGGTGAGCACACGCATGGAGAGGCCACACGTGGTTTCCGTCTTTCAGCATGGGGAACACCCGAAACAGGCAGAGTCACTGCATTCGGCCAACAGCAGACCCAACAGGATGGCCGTTTGTTCTTCGCCTGATGCAGTTTTGTCGAACGAAGCTCTGCTTTTGGGATGCACACATGAGGACCGTTTAGGTCTTGACAGCTACGACATCACGCACCCGTTATAACAGTGGCAACCCCTCCTCTGAATGTTCGAGGCTTCGGAATCTTTCGAGGCAATATCGCATCAAGCTGAACCTATAATTTGCCGCTTGCCATGGGCCCACATTGTTGTGGTTAGGAATTTTTCTTGTGCTAGGTAACGTTTGATATGTTAAATGATGAGATTTCGCTGTAGAGCCGGGTACCATATCATGTCGTTGTTGACGAAGCCCAGCACCCAGTGATACATGAAGATTTGGGATTACGCAGCAGCAGTCAAGGCCCCGAGTACACGGCAGAAGACCGCTCCACACGACACTCAATTTGACACGTTCAAAACACCAATGTTCCCGTGGCTAAGAACAACGGGTGACCCAGCGAACGGGCAAACAGCGAGTGTTTGCTTGAAGCGGCGACCACCCCCTCGCCCAGTACCATACGATGCTTATCGCATCAATGTGTGTGTCGATGAAATTCATTATTGACGGCTTCTAGTGAACTCTTAACACCGGGGCTTTCGTTCACCAATGCACCCAAACATTGTCACGAATCAGCAGCCCAGGGCTGGTTTTTCATACACTGGCACGATCGATCGCTGCAATCGGCCTTGAGCCCTCCGCTCCTGCTGGGAATTTTGTCTCGCGTGCATCAAACATGTTTGAGGTTGGACAGACCCCGCATGGAAAGTTTGTTCATTACGAAAAAAGACCAGGCAGGGGGCAGGCAGACTCCAACCCTAACCCCAACATTGCCGATTGTATTCCTTGTTCCAAGTATGGTTGCTTTGCTTAAAAAAACCTGCGTTGTATACTTCTACGGGCGAGGTTGATTCACCCGGTCCTCTTGGCTTCGGCAGGTGCCACCACCACCAGCCGATGCCAACTCTATGCTTTATTCCCAGCATGTCTGCTTTAATTGGAAAGCCCTGCGTTGAAGACTTTACACTACTGTTGAGGTTGATGCACCCCACTCCTCTTGGGTTTCGACAGGTACCACTACCAGCCGATGCCATTTTTCTAACTTTGTTCCCAGTATGATTGCTTGCTTAGAAAAACCTTCGTTGTAAGCTCCTGTTGAGGTTGATTCATCCGCGGTCTGCTTGGTTTTTCGGCAGGTGCCGCCCCCACCGGTAGCCGGTTTCTCGACGTCGCCATCGTGGTCCTCAACCAGGCCTGCGGCGACGGTGGGCAGAAGCACTGGTTCGCCTCCACTAAGGAGCTCCAGCTGGCGTCCTTGCAGCTCTGCGAGGCGTGCCGGGACGCCGCCGCCCTCCACCTCCGGGTTGACACGAGCACCCCGCTGCGACTGTTCGCCCCTGCCGACAGCCCTTCCGACGACTCGGAGGAAGACACTCGGGTGCCGCGTCTCCGAGCTCGGGAGGTAAGCTGGAACCTCACGAGCGCTGACCGGCTGAGCAGCCCGATCTACGCGCTGGCCAGCGCACAGGTGTTCACGTTCAGCAACAGTTTAAATGCTGTTCTGGATGCCGTGGTGTGGCCCACGTCGCTGCAGCAGCTGACGTTCGGGAGGCGGTTCAACCGACCGCTGGAAGCGGTGTCGTTTCCTGCGTCGTTACGGGAGATCACCTTCGGGTGGGGTTTCAATCGGGCGATCGAAGCCGTATCGTGGCCTGCAGAGCTACGGCGGCTCACCTTCGGGTGGGCTTTCAACCATCCGGTGGAAGCGGTGTCGTGGCCTCCAGAGCTGCGGCATCTCACGTTTGGGGCTTGTTTCCGGCAGGAAATTAGTGGGGCGTCGTTCCCGGCCTCACTGGAGCAGATTGTCTTCGGACACAACTTCAACCAGTCGATTGCGGGAACCGTGTGGCCGACGTCTCTTCGAACCCTGAGTTTCGGGCGAAGGTTTAACCAGCCCCTTCAGGGGGTTGCATGGCCGCCCTCCTTACGCCAGCTCGTCTTTGGTGACAGCTTTGACCAGCCGATGCAGGGCGCATCGTTGCCCTCCTCGCTCCGATCGCTCAAGTTCGGGCGACGCTTCAACCAAGCGCTCGAGGGTGTGGCGTGGCCGGCCTCTCTCCGGGAGGTCGTCTTCGGGGATGTTTTCGATCAGCCGGTGGAAGCCGTCGAGTTTCCTGGGTCGTTGCAGGAGCTCCTGTTCGGGCGGTCCTTCGACCAGCCGACGAGGGGGGTCGCTTGGCCTGCAGCGCTTCAGAAGCTTACCTTCGGGGCGAAGTTCAACCAGGAGGTCGAGGGGACCACGTGGGCAGCTTCGCTGCGAGAGCTGACGTTCGGGGAAGCATTCGACAAGCCCATCGAAGCGGTCAGCTGGCCCGTGTCGCTGCGGCGGCTCGTTTTCGGCAAAGAATTCAACCGACCCATCAGGAGAGTTTCTTGGCCCGATTCTCTGCAGCAGCTCATCTTCGGGTTGCGATTCAACCGGCCAATCAGCGGTGTCGCGTGGCCGGCGTCGCTGCAGCAGCTTACCTTCGGGAGCACCTTCAACCAGGCCGTCGATCAGACGCCTTTGCCTGCGTCATTGCAGCAGCTCAGGTTCGGCGCGTGTTTCAACCAGCCGATCGAGCTAGTCGCGTGGCCGGCAACGGTTCGTCAGCTCGAGTTCGGGGACGAGTTCAACCAGCCCGTCCGGAAAGTTTCGTGGCCGGCGTCCATGCAGCAGCTCAAGTTCGCGGGGAATTTCAACGAGGAGATCGCTGGGCTCCAGCTGCCGTCCTCTCTGCTGCGAATTCGTTTCGGGTATTTCTTCAACCGAACTCTGGAAGGGGTTGCGTGGCCGGTCGCCCTGGAGGAGGTCAAGTTCGGGAGAAATTTTAACCAGGCGCTGGACACGACGGGGTGGCCGTCCTCCCTAAGACGGTTGCATCTAGACCGCCACTTCGACCACTCGTTGCACGGGCTGGGGAGATGGATGCCGAACCTCGAGGAACTGACGCTGCTGCTGAAGGCCTCGGAGCGTTACGACATCCTCGTCGATATCGAATGGCCGGCAGGCCTGAAGCGGCTGAATGTGAAGCACCGGGTGCGCTTGGAGGGCGACGAGATGCCAGCCGGTCTTCAGGTAATTCACGTTTGACGGCCCGTCTTGGTCGAGATCACGGGTGCGGTACATGGAAGCCTCCGACTGCACTCGGCCTTGAGAGCAACCAAACTCTTCAGTTGGAGGGTTTGTTCAAGGTGCAGACGAAACAAACCGTGGTTTGTTGAGACCCGTTCGAATTGCCAATGGGGCGCATATTAGGGCACGGTATGACCCGGTAAATGTGGGACGTCTGTACGACCCCCCCGAACGAGAGAACGAGATATGTTGCTTAAACTCTGTCAAACCTAGGCGTTCGTGCAGAGAGTCCTCTGGGTGTTAGACAGAGCGGCGCATTGACGAGGGGCGAGGTTGACTCCAAGCAAGCTTGTAGTGGTTTGGCAGCTTTTTAAGCTGCCAATGGGCTGAGTACATCGTTGCCCGATGGGCTGCTACGATTACATCGCAGCGGCCGAGATGCGAAGGATTTTCAATACGACCAACCTTTCCGACGAGCCAAGAAAATGGAAGTCTGCTCCATGGTCTACCGTAGTGGTCTACCGTAGTGTCGTTGTACGTACGAAAACAAAATGTCTGTGGTTGCTATTTGGAGGAGATAGTCTCTCGGGTATGTGCACAGAGAGGCTGTGACACGATAGACAAGGCCCAGAGAGATCCTGCGACGCAAACGTGCTCTGCCATAGGCGCGCATCTTTCTCTTTCCTCGGGGTATAGAAATATGATGATACCGAAGGAAATTGGAGAGAAACTTCGTTGCAGGCAGGTTTGTTGGAGGCGTGGACAAAACAAGCCGTTGGCTACTGCAAAATCTACGAATTGCTATAGCGTGTAATAGGGTACGGTAACAGAATCACGTACTTTGATGTATGGTACTGCAGTAAGAGGACCCGGAATCGAGAAAGAGAGATGGATCGGACTCTTGTCTGTGGAAGAGATTGAGTTGTGTTGTTTGCACATGAGAAAAAATGAAAAAATGAGCAAGAGAAGGATCGTTGTCGACCGCTCTTTCGAAGCTCTCTTCATGCTAAAAGAGCGAGGGAAGCGCAGATACAATGAGCGAAGTGGACACATAGAAAGCTTAAGCCTAGTGGTTACTCATAGAAATCTTTTGCCTTCTGGTCGGGGTTAGCAGCTGTAGGAGCTACCGATAAGTTGGGTATTTCCCCACCCACCCTCCTACTTTCTGTTCTTTCGACGTTGGGGGAAAAGAAGAGCGCCCACTCCTCGGAGAGAGGTAGCATTTGCCATAGGAAGAAATCGGATGGTGTCATTGTCGTCGAGACATGTTCATCTGAGATTTCTTCGTGCTGTAGGGTTGACTCCCCTCACCGGAAGACAACCGTTGATTTCTGCTTGGACGAAAGAGGGGGTAACAGCAATAACTTAAATATAGGGAGAAATAATTGTAGGACCGCCAATATAGAAGAGGTTTTCTGCGAGGGGACGGTGCTCAAAGGTGGAATCTCCTCGAAAGAACAATCGGCTTCTACAGTAGTACAGTAGTAGACAACGTGCATGGGGCGTTTGCTGAAAACTACTCGTGTTCTGAGCTGAGCAGGATGTGTTTCAGCACGAGGAACATATAGTACTTCTGGTCCTCTGCAACTATTTTTTAAACTGAGGACACCGCTGTTCATCATTGTGTTATTTCTTCGAGAAAAAAACCGAAGGCGAGACGATCGACGGTTGGTTTTGTTCCGTTCAACAAAGACCGAACATGGACAGTCAGCGCCTGTGCTTAAAACCCCCTTACCACGCACAGAAAATTCGGCCTTCTTGCGAAATTTCTGACATGTAAGAAAAAGAGCGAACGACTCCTGCTGATTTGGATGGTGCAGACAGTTCCATCCCTGGGTGCAAGTTCACAGCTGCCTTCCCACTTGAGCCGTCTCTTGTCTATAATCTCTATCAAATGTCCCCTCGTTACGAGGGGACGTACGAGGGGACGTTTGATAGGGATTATAGACAGCAACTGGCGGGAGCGTGGTAAACGGGGCACGAAAAGGAGGTTTTCAATATATTTCTCTAGAGGGAAAGCGAGACCTTCTAACTCAAGCCCTAGGTTGCTCGGTGCCTTCTATCAACGGTGGGCTAGGTACTTCTTGAGCGCTTGCCCCTAGTAGCGCTTTCCACCCAAGGGTAGACAGACGCGGCGCAACTTCGCTGTTGAACCCGCGGCGCAATCGCCCCGCAATTCGACCTGTTCATTACCCTCATACTCCTCCACTCTACAAAGCATTCATACTAGACTAGAGTCGTCCGTGTGTACCCCGGCACCCCCCTGGTCGAGTAGTGCAAAGGAGGAGACAACCATGCCATTCTTCGCGAGGTAAAACAGGTGAAGATGGGGACAAAAAGTGTCCCCAAAAGGCGATCCAGCCCTAAATTAACAACCTCTAGTTTTGGTCCAGGCGGGTTCGTACAAAAGTTTCCTATTGTAGGGTCGTGACACGAATGGTCGCGACATTCTTCGGGTCGCGACACACTTCGCTTTAGTGTAGAGGTTCTTTACACAGAGCTTGCAGAAGTGCTCAATCAATTTGTCAGATTTTGAGATCCTCGGGCGCTAAAAGACCCATCTTTATGGATGGGGAGCAAATCTTCCTTTGGGCAAATCTTGCCTTTTTCGACCTTTTGGGCAGCCTGCTACGCGAACGAATGAAAATCAGCTGTTCAACCCTCGAGAAAAGTCACAGCTTTGGTTGAGATGTCCACAGATCACCTATTTGTTTCGCCAGGGTCCACGTTTGATTTTTTTCCAGCAGAGCAAGATTTGCAAATTCGTCCAAGATTGGGTGGAATAGCCAATTCCGAGCAAATCTTGGGTCAAGATTTGCCAAGATCTGAAAAAATGCTGTTTTTGGAAGGATCTTCCGTGAAAAGTTGCACATTTTGAAAAAATCAAACGGGGACCCTTGCGAAACAAATAGGTGTTATCGAGGAACAGAGAAATAAAAGAGGGAAGGGAGCAAGCTCGTTGCTCCTGGCTTCGGGTACTCACAGTTGTTGTTTGATCTCTTGTTTAGCCTTCTTAGACCAGGTCCGCTCAGCGCCCACTCGGAGAGTGAGGGAGCGGGGCTGGGATTTTGATCTTCCTTCAAGCTACTTCAATACCCCTCAACGTCGCCAAATATCCATATCCAAAGAAAATTCAAAATATCCAATAAGCGCTCATACAACGTTCATGAAACGCTCGTACAATACAAATACACTAGTTGCTCCATTACATTAGCCCACCCTGGGAAGTCGTAGATGCAGATACTTTATCGTCAATCCAATACTCAACCTCAAATAAAGATCGAAGATGCGACTTTCCAAATCAGACAAAATAAGATAAAAATAAAAGGAACTAGGGTCAGAGAAAATATTGCATCCCCGACAAATACTCCAAACCATCCCCACACCACACAGTGATGACTACTGAGAATCACATCGCCAACGACGGAACCAATCTGAATCAAAATGGGGTTCGGTCGCGTTGGGCACGCAAAGGTCGGGGTGACTATTGCAACAATAGAAGAAGCTCACACCACCCAAACACGCGCTAGCGTACCACTGCGTACGATGTAGAACAAAACATAGAAAACATGTAGCGGCCCGTAGGCGGCATGATATCAAAGCACAGATCCAGATGGGGCAACAGCCAGCTGTGCCACAACGCCTCGTGTTCGCGACGTAACGCCATCATCCGTGGAAGGGTTGGTCAAACCACGAGTACGGTGTTTTTGCAAGCACCAAGAACCACAAGGAGCATCCAAAACCGTGGAGTAACTATACTCTGGGAGAGAAAGCTTTCGAGGGCCGGGGGTGTCCAAAAATCGAACAATGTACTGGCCTGTTACGAAACTACTAATCTGCCCAAGACACCAACGTCCATCCAAAGCTTTGTACCAAATGTGGGCTCCGACGGGCAAAACAGAAACAGAGAAGCGAGCCAACCAAATGTCACGCGAAACCAACTCGTACCCAGGAGCAATGAAACGTTCGGCCTGATTCCGAGCAAGTTCTCGGTCGGCCGAAGCTATCCGAGCATTACGATAAGCTCGGTTTCCTTGTACGCGCTGACTAGCGTTACCAGACCAGTAAAGCAGAATGTGTTTTCTGTATTCCTGCAAATCAGACTCCCTTTCCCACGACGGTGTCAACAAACCAATCCAATGAGTCAGGTACAAGACAGCTACCACACCACCGCGTCCACGTACAATTTGGTGTCCTGAAATATTCTCAACATCCAGACGACTAGACTCCGCCAAAATATCATCAGCAGTCAAATTATACGGGAGACTTGTTACTATACGAGTGCAAAATATATTTCGATAGATTGGCCGGCATATACTTAGGCAGGTCATCCGTGTCGTATGGGTTGGTACACGGTTTGCACCGCAAGACGGAGACACGGTTGCGGGATTCTGGTCCCAGCATGTCTGACGGCAGGTCCAGGTAGAGAAGATGGCGCTCCACAGGTTTTCCATCCGGTGAATCCTCCGGTTTAGCCGGGCCAACAGCAAGGATTTTATACGGTCCGGTGTAGTTGAGCGAAAGCTTCGCTTCGAGCACCGAATCATCGGTGTGTTTCCGCACACCCTGCCGAATAGTAGCGGCAGAGTTGTAGACCCAAGCCCAACCACCAACTTCGTATTTCGGGATCTGACGCAGACCGTCCAACAGTGTAGAGTTACGACGTTCGACACGCGACACCGTAATCGCATGTTGTTCCCGCACCAACGCGTAAGCTCGTCTCTGGCGTTCAACCGCAAGATTGCAGAAAGCGAGCTGGTCTCGATCCAAACTTTGATGGCCACCCACGTCCAAAACAGAAAGCGGGAGACGGGGCAACCGTCCAATATGCACTTCATTTGGCGCCAAACCTGTGGCGGTGTTTACCGAGTTGTTGTATGCAAACTCGACATGGGGAAGATGGACGTCCCAATCGTCCTGACGCTCATTGACCACAACAGCAAGCATTTGAGCCATGGTGTGGTTAACACGCTCGGCCCCACCGTTAGTTTGGGGGTGGTACGGACTGGTGGTGACTTTCTTGATCTTCATCAGCCCGTAAATAGCCATGGACAACCTGGAACAAAATTGCATACCGTTATCCGAAAGAAGAGTCACCGGACAACCCCACAACGCCATGTAGCGGTTGACGAAAATGTTAGCCGTTCCCTTAGCGGTAACCTCCGCCTTGGTAGTGGCATACAAATCCGCCCGTCGACTGAAACGGTCCGTAAACAAAAGTATATATGCATTCCCACGGGACGTGACCGGCAATGGCCCAAAACAATCGACGCTCACTACAATACCCGGCCCATTCGGGAGGGGAAGAGTGAGCGTAGGCCAACGATACGTTTCCAGGAAGTCTTGCGCGCTTGGCAAATTAAATAATGCCGAAGCCACCAACGAACGGACAAATCCATCCCAATCCACCAGAAAAATCGCTCCAACATACGTAAAGTCCAAGCGGTGCCCAGGTGAAAAGACGCGGTGGCGTGACATGCTTGTAGGACCCAAGGTCGCAATAGCATAGGCACGTATAAGCGCGGAGTCTTCGAAGGCGGGAGGCGAGTGATACGCCCGCCCGAACTACCGTGAGGCAGTGGGGCAGAATTTCGCACCAACAATCGCGTACCATCGTCTGTGTGTGTAGGCATGTTTTAGATGCGAGGGCGACAACATCAGACAATGCCGGCCGTCGCGCACAGGGCAAGCAATCCCACAATGTATCCGGCAAAACCGCCGGGGATCCCAAAGACAAAAAATGTATAGCCGCGACACACTCACTTTCTGACAGCTGTTCTCGGGCCCAATCGGCATGCGAGCATGTATGCACACAGTCGCGGAGGTGAGCTTCCTCAGCGGCCGTGGGCGGCACCACGGAAGTTTCAGGGCTAGTACCTGCGGGCGACAACACTGGCGGCATGGGCGCCGCGGGCGGCGGTGGCGCCGGGGTGGCGGCAGCAGGCGCGGGCGGAGGCGGCTGCAATTCAACCGGCGCCGGAGAAGGCAGCGGACCAGAAGTAGGGCTACCCACGGTTCTCGTAGACCGCGCGGCACGGCTCGACCGGGCCGGCGTTCGAGGAGGTCGCGGCGGTCTGGGCACCACAACGGCCGGTTGGTGTTTCGGAAAATAATTGGGACGGCTATGAGCCATGCCCGAGGCCGAATTCGTTCTCGCCCGGGTACGAGAAGAAATCAGAGGGCCACGCGAAAGCGACAGGGCAGCTGAGGAGGTTCCTACGGTGGACGAGGGAGCGACGTCTGTCTCCGCAGAAACGGAAGCCGGAGGAGGTCCATCGGGCACAGAACTCTCGGGGGCTGCATCGCAAACGACAGCGAAAACACCAGGCGGCGAAAATTTCGACGAATCAACTACGGAGGAGGGCGACAGAGCCGGCAGGATCATTTGTGGCCCAAAACGGCGGAAGTCTCCAAAGTCATCCTCCGTCAGAGGCGCGTGTGCCAACCCGTCTCGTTGATCGTCAATGTCAAGCCCACCCAAGCCGATGTTCGGCGTCGAACTAGAGTGATAACTCCGTCCGCACGCACGAATGAGATACACGCCCGCGGCGTCATCGACTGCGATACTGGTGTCACCGTGTCTATCCGCGTCGGTTGCCGGCAAGGGCAACCGCGAAAGAAAATCCGCATTGGCGTTGCTAGTGCCTTTGCGGTAGACAAGGGTGTAATTGAACGAGGAAAGGAACTCGAGACAACGTTGGACGCGGGCGTTGTGTTCACCCACCTTGACGATGCTCTCCAAAGCCTTGTGATCCGAATAAATCAGAAAGTGCGTAGACCAAAAATAACCGCGTAAGCGTTTAATTGCCCACACGATACTTCCAGCTTCCAAGTCGAGCACTGTCCAGTTGCGCTCGGATTCGAGCGTAGCGCGGCTAACGAAGAGAATGGGACGGATGGAACCATCGGCCTGTTCCTGTTCAAGGGCCGCACCAAAACCATCGATACAGGCATCACAGCAAAGCCGGAGAGGGCGGCTGCCATCTGCGACAGCGTCCCAATCCGGGAAAGCCAAAGCCGGAGGTTCTGACAGTTTCGCCAAGAGTTCTTTGACGGTATCCGCCATAGCCGGCGTAAAACAAAACTTCGCGTCCTTACGCAAAAGGTCTGTGAGTGGTTTCACGCGCATGGCCAAACCCTTGATGAATTTGCGGTAATACGAAAGCCCACCCAGCAAGGAACGCAGCTTTTTGACGTTGTTAGGCAGCGGCATTTTTGTGAGGGCTTCGACCTTATCGGCACGAGGACTAACACCCGCAGGGGAGATGGTGTGACCTAAATAAACAGCCTCCTTAGCGCCGACGCGACTCTTGAAAGGAGAAAGCTTGAGGTTGAACTTGCGCAAACGCTCCAAAAATAGCCGTATGTTGGCGATATGGTGGATGGGGTCGGCGTCAAACACAATCACATCGTCCAGGTATGCAAGCACATGGTCCAGACCTTTAACCACTTCGTTGATGACCATGGTGAACCACGACGGTGCCACGGAGCTTCCCTGAGGTATACGGAGCCACTCGAAAAGTTGCGTGGGCGTACAAAACGCCGTAAGCTGAACCGTGTCCTCTTCGACGGTGATTTGGTGGAAAGCGGAGTTAAGTTCGAAAATGGAAAACACCTTGCCCTTGTGCAGGGAATCGATGATGTGGTCACCTCGCGGCTGCGGTTGTTGACCAAGGCTGCACAATTTGTTAAACTTTTTGTAGTTCACGGTCAAACGTAGATTGCCGTCCTTTTTAGGCATGACAACCAGAGGGCTCGCCCACGGCGATTGCGAGTGCTGAATAAGACCGGCAGCAAGGTATTGATCGAGAATTGCGTCGACCTTTTTCTCCACCAGAGGGTTGAGCCTATAGGGACGCGAGGCGAACGGTTTCGTGCCCGTGGGCACTTCCAAACGAAACGGTTTCACGGAACAGCAACCGAAATCGAACGGTGACCGCGAAAACACATCCGAAAAGTCACACCGCACATCCGCCAGGCTGTTGATGGCTTGCGGGGTCCAACCCGAGTCATGCAAATCAAAAGTCACATCGTGCAAATGTGCAGGCAAACGTTGCCACAACTCGCGAAAACTCACTCGCTGCGCTTCTGAGAGGCGTTCCAACAGATCCGGTGGCGGCGGTTTCGGCGGCAGTGAGGCCGCGGGAGAATCCGAGATCTCCGGATCCGCAACCGGGATGTTTAAATGCAAAGAATTCACGCGAGACGGCGGCCCATCCGCGGAACGGGCTGGCGGCGGAGGGTCACTCAACCCAACACTCTCGGCCGTCTGCGGTGTAGGATCAATCGACGCAAGCGGAATCTGCACAAGTGGGGCAGTCGCCACTCCAAGCACCTCACCTGGCTCCAACTCGGCGCACCCTGTCAATGGGATGTGTTGAGGCCCGTCCGAAACAAACGCGTCCGACGCCGAGAGGGTGCCGTGTTTCGGTAAAAACGTGACAAGATAGTTGCCGGTGAGACCGGGGGTGCCAGAGTTGCGAACGAGGTTCACCCTCGTCAAAGTGGTTTTTTCGGAAAGGGAGACACCCTTCCTGCCGGCGTACCGCAGGAAGTAAGATGCCCCGGGGGCGGAGGGTCCAGCGACATACGCGGAAGCTCCCGCCGCAAAATCCGACGACAGAGAAAGTTTCTCCATAATGCGTCCACTTGCCGACCGCGTGGGCAAAGTAGTGGACAAACGAGAGTTAAAACGCATCCAACTATCACGTCCAAGAAGGAGGGCGTGACCCATGGCGGCAGCTGGGACAACATACACCCACACCGCTAACGAAGCGGTGGCACTATCACCATAAAAAAATTGAACGGACAGCCGCACGGATGAGGTGGTTTCAAGAGCATTGCCAGAGCCAAAACCACCCCACTGCCGAACGGGCACCGAACGACGACTGTGGACAGATGCAGCTCCTGACGCCTCCATGGCTTCAAGGAAAGCATCTCTAGTGAAAGATGAAGGTGAGCCCGAGTCCAAAAGGGCTACACCAGGCGCTGTACACACGGCTCCGGTACCACTATGAACGCGGACTCGCGTCGTAGAGGTATCGCAATCTACTAAAACATCACCGCTCACCAAATCTGGGCCGTGTTCCGCCAGTAGCGGCGGTGGGGAAGCGGCGGCTTCGCGAAAAGCAGCAGAGGCAATATGCGGCACCTGTTTCGAGTGGTCCGCGGGCGTGTTGGCTGGCACGTCCAGCGGGCCGCGCGCGTCCTCGGGCGAGGAATCATTGACCGAAGAGTCCTCACCCGGGGGCGCAATTTCGTGGATAGTGGGACACACGGGAGCAGGTTGCCCCGAGTGTTCAGGGCGTAAAGGCTTATCGGGTTCGACCGGGCGCACACGCAGAAGCGTGCGCGTCGCAACAAGCGCTTTGCCCAAGAGGTTTTTACCAGTCCACTTGGAGGGCGACGCCGCACGCGGATCGGATGCATCAACACCAATACCCCACAATCCGTCATAAGGACTGGCCTCTGCTATCTGTCTATCACTCGTAGCCAACAAACGTTCACTCGCGTCAGCATTTTGGGCGAATTTCGCATACAAAAGCGAAAAGACAACATCCTCGCGCCGGAGCTCCCATAGAGCATGGTCAAAACCGCGTACCTTGCGACCAAGGGACTTGTGTTCTCTCGGGTCGGAGGTAGCCATGATTTTGGCATAAGCGGCATCATCGCCGAAAAGGCGGGCTTTCTCCGCCATCATGAACTGTTCGCCGCACACGTAGCGAATGCCATGAACCGAAAACTCACAGGGCGTCCAGTTAGACAGAAAGGACGGCGGTTTCCAAAAGAGGAAAACCTCATCGTTATAGTATTCCTGACAACTGTCAAAACCAGGGGCCTGCCGCGCGGGTGCGCTTACCTTCCCTGAAGAAATATCGTCAAGAGAAATGGCACCGGCAACCGGCAGGACAATCTGGGTGCCGCCCGAAGGCGGGCCGGATTGTGGGTTACGAGGAGAGGCAGGCAAGAGCGGTGAACCAGCCGCAGAAGCGTGCGAAACCAAGCGGTCTACGCGGGCGTTTTCGCGCAAAACGTCGACGTAGGCCCGTTCATTAAAAGCGGCCTTCATCACGGGCGCTCGACCAACATGGTCAGCGGCCGCGGGAGGCTCGTGACCGCTATTTCGTGACAAAGAACATGAACCTTCCGATTTGGGGAAACCGTTACTTGCGCTCGGCAACGGCGGTGCAGTCAGCACCGTGCGACGTTGGTGCTCCGTAGAGGAACGTCGCGAGGGGTCCGGAGGGGGCGCGGTGGGTACAAGCGTACTCGAGCCACCGCGGCGGGCCTGCGGTTGTCCCGAAGGTTCCTGTGCTCCAGCGTGGTTGACGAGACCACCCGGAGCCGCCGAAACGGTGGGAGAAGCCGGAGCCATGCCTCCGGGGGGCGTAGACATCGGGGCGTCCTGCAGACGACGCCACAATGTTATGGAGGAACAGAGAAATAAAAGAGGGAAGGGAGCAAGTTCGTTGCTCCTGGCTTCGGGTACTCACAGTTGTTGTTTGATCTCTTGTTTAGCCTTCTTAGACCAGGTCCGCTCAGCGCCCACTCGGAGAGTGAGGGAGCGGGGCTGGGATTTTGGTCTTCCTTCAAGCTACTTCAATACCCCTCAACGTCGCCAAATATCCATATAAGAAAATTCAAAATATCCAATAAGCACTCATACAACGTTCATGAAACGCTCGTACAATGCAAATACACTAGTTGCTCCATTACATAGGCAATCTGTAGACATATCAGCCAAAGCTATGACTCTTCTCGAAGGTGGAACAACTGATTCGCATTCGTTCGGGAAGCAGACTGCCCAAAAAGCCGAAAAGACAAGATTTTCCCAAAACAAGATTTTGTTCCCATAAATCGGGGTCTAACTGTACTAGGAGAACACAGACCGGTAGGAGAGAGAGGATTATAAGAACACACAGCACAACAAGCCAACCGGCAAGATCAGACTACATATCCACCTCCGGAAATCGACCGAAACGCCGCCTGTGGCACTACATCCGTGTGTTTGCCTGTAGTACCGCAGGCAGTCGAACCGTCTCAAGGTCTCCACCTCCTACCCGCGATAGACACACCGCAGAATCCGTGCAATAACATACACCGGGCGCATGCGTGAGTACAGTAACAAGTAAGAGAAGATGGTGACACCCGCGCATACTGTTACTCGCCTGCTGCGGGACGCGGGACATATTCTATTATAGCAGGTTCGCTCGCGAAAAAGCGCCGGTTCGGGAACGTGTAATCAGCCCGCGCGGGACGAGGAGAAGGCCGCTACCGAGACAGGGGCAGTACAGACACAGAGAGGCAGAGGGGGGTGGCTGGACGGAAGCACATCAGGGAATCAGATTTACCCGCCTGAAAGGTCAACTTTGCTCGAGGGAAGGACTCACTCTCTAGACCGCCGGTTATTTTCTCTGGGAGCGGCAGCCACGACAACAACCAGAAGAGCCGGAGAGTCCAGGTGAGCAACATTGGGAAAGCGGCAACATCGGCAACAAACCTGAAACTTGCCTGGGTTTGCTGCTCACCACTATGTACGCGTTAGGATCTTCGCTGCCTCATATGAAGCAACCCGACCCCGGTGCTGCTGCGGTATGGTCTGTTTTGGATTGCTGCATATGCACAGTAGCGACTTCGGCAGGGTATTGTACAATATGCGTACGTGTGTGTGTAACAACCCATCTATCACTAGCAGCGCGCATGCGATCTTCCTATACCCAATGGCACACCTGCAAGTGCCGACTTTTCCATCCACGGGCAGAACTCTCCACTTGAAAGACAACCATAAGAGAGGCATGGTTAGCCATTCGCGCGGACGGCTCTCGTGTAGCACTTGCCCTGGGTGCACAGGTTTTTCTCCTTCTAGTTCCCCGGCGGAAAGCGGGAGTGTGTGCGCCAAGTTCATTTTTTGTAATATTCTGCCCTCTTGTACAGCAGTGGGACGCGTACATGGTTCCCCCTGACACTTTCTCGGAGGTATACCTCCAGTCCAACGTTGCCAAGCCGTACCATCGTACAGCGGAGCATATCGCCGCAACAAGTGCAACTTTGCCAAGCCGTATGCATACCATAGTAACACCCCCACTCCCACCACCACAGCCACGCTTCATTCCCATTCCGCCGTATCCCCTCCCTCCCAAGATACCCGTAGGAAAGGAAAATAATGCCAAGGAAACCGTTCTCCGGAAGTCGTCACGGTTGGCGCGCAGCCCTGGTGCTGTCAGCCTTGGCGGCGCTGCTGTCGTCACCAGGAGCCTCCGATGCCGTGTTCGCGACGCCGCCACTGCTGGGGGGCGTTGCAGAAGCAGAACCCGAACTCGCGCCAACGGCGACGGGAACGGCAGCAGTATCACCGCCGCAGCCGCCTCGAAGAAACCGCGCCGAAACGTTGACCTTTGGTGTAGACGGCGGTGCAACGGCAGAGGTGGAGGGGACGGCGATAGCCGCACAGGCGGTACGCCGGAGTTCGACGGTGGAGTTGTCCGAGGAGCTGTCAGCCACGCAGCGACCCTCGCGGGAGACTTTTTGGGGGGCGGGGCGGGGGGAGGTCATAAAGCACCCGCGGGGTGGCTGTGGCGGTAACGACGGCGCTGCTGTTGCCGCTGATGGGGAGGATGGTGCATGTGTTGGCGCTGGATGTATCTCCGTTGGTAGTGGTGGCCGCAGTGCGGAACTGTCACTTTCGGGAGGTCAGGAGCGAAGTAGAGGTCTCCAATCGGAGATGTCATCGGGGCACGAGTTTGAGAGCGTTGGGGCTCCAGCGGCGGCGGCGACGTCCGTGGCGGCCGTTGCTGGGTTGAACGGCCGGGCAGACAGCGGTGAAGTGGAGCACCCGCAAGAAACTACTAAGGACGTCCACGTCCCGCTCTCTGGTGTAAAAGTTGTGTTGGGGTCTTCTGTCGATACCGGGCGGAACGGGGAGAAGAAGGGCGACCGGGACCCAACCCGCCAGCATCAAGAGCAGCAGCAGCAGCAGCAGCAGCAGCAGCCGCGGCGTCGACAAAGGCGGTGCGACGCGGGTGCTGCCGAAACGCACCCCTTACCAGAGATCCCCGCGTCTACAAGCGGGCCGCGGGGCGAGGTGCTCGCGCAGTACGTCGTGCAGTGGACGGACTTCCACCCCCTGGAGGACCACAACAGCCTTCTCTCGCGAGCGTTGGGCGGGTTCGACCGTTGCGGCTCGGGGGGCTGCGAAGCCTCTGACGTTCATGGTAGCAGCGACGCTCGAGCGCGTGACAGCGTCGATGCCAGCAGCACCAGCACCAGCACCAGGAGCGGCCGCGAAGAAGACGAGCGAAGGAGGAGCAGCGGCAACGGCAATGATGAGGTCGACAACAACGGCGGCGGCGACCCTAGTTCCTGCGGGTGCTGCTGGGAGTTGGTGGAGAGGGTCAACCCGGCCACCTCCAGCGGAAAATTCCCGAGCGACTTCTCCCTGGTCCGGTTGCGATATCAGGCGACAGAAGCCTCTGACGTGGACCTCGCCCACCTCTCCAAAATCGACCGAACCTCACCTCTAGAGGACAATCCTGCACAACCCGAGCATGAGGAGGAGCAGGCAAAATGTCGGGTGGGAGGGGGCCAGGATGGAGGAAATCGAGACGCCTGTCCCGGTGCGAGAGTGGGAGATCGAGCGGCGGGTATCCCTGGGAACGCCTGCGAGGAGGGGAGGTACAGGGGGGTTCCGTGCGTGCGGGCAGCGGCGGAGGAGGCGGTTGGGGCTCTCCGGGCTCACCGTTGGGTAAAAGGCGTCTTCCGAGAAAAGGTGCCGTACCGCGCCTGGGTTTCCGTATACTTACTGTACGTCTTGTCCGGGTTTTCCGTGTGGGAAGTGTCTGTGCATGGTAGATGGAAAATCACGAGGGTGCAATATTTTTTCCACTCATAGGTGACGTATTGTGAACCTAGGCTTCGGTACTTTCGTAGACTGTACGGCCCACTTGCCCGGGGAACGTGTTGTGCATGATAGATGCAGAAATACGAAGTACCGTGTCTGTTCGAGCTGGTTTGGGGTACTCTGTTCTGTTTTCCCTGGAACGTAGTGTGCATTACAGATGGGAAAAACACGAGGTGTGTTGTCCTTGCGACCGTTTTAGGGCGAAACCTTCTGTGTTCCGGTGGAAAATGGTGTGCGGATCGCAGTTGTTCGGGTGAGCGCAGGAACACTCGAGGCTGTAGAATGTTGGCTGCATCATCGTGTGCATAGATAGATGGCAGCACAATGCGATCATCAAGCGACGCAGAGAGGCAACCACAACTAACTTTACCCAGCCGCCTACTCCTCTCGCCCAAGATACTCAAGAGGCTTCACGGAAAAATCGTGCCCGTTTTTCACAACGGGCATTTCCCGTAAAGCGCGCGGAATATGCAATGGAGTTCACGACGAAAGACTTGTTGACCTGTTCTTTGCGCCATCCGTGTAACGAACACCCCCCCCCTGTGGCAGGCTCTCACGCGGGGGGTCTTCGCCGCCCGAGACGTCGACCCTCCGAGGGAGCAACTCTTCTCGAGCCCCGTGGGTCAAGACGGCGGGGACATCGACAACGGAAGCAAGAAAACTCCCCTTTCCCCGTCGGACCCAAACGCCGCCACTGAAGGGCAGGGCGACCGTTCCGGCCCTTCCTTGCGCTCATACAAGGGCGGTGAGCCGAGAGAGCCTCTCGGCGGGGCCGCAATCGCCGACTCAGGCGGGGAAATAGAGGCGAACGGACACATCACCATGACCGTTGGAGGAACCGCTGATTCGAAACGGCGGGGGGAACGGTGCCCGGGCGCTGAAGGAGAAAGAGGGGCCCGGCGACAGCTGGATGGGGGAACGGCGCTAGCGGCAGCGGGGGGGGAGGGGAGGCTGAGGGGGTCTTCGCGGGGGGAGTTCGTGGACGCTGGCGAGCAGGGGAAGCCGCTTCGTGACCACGTAGGTGTATGTGTACGACTGTATTGTTGTTATTGTTACATATGTATTATTATTTCTCTTGGCACTGACTGCGCTAACAGGCTGACCAATGAAAATACGTCAGTCGCAGTGCGGTTGAAAACGCTAAATGCTTCTAAAGGCGCCATGATCTGGGATCGTAGGCGTGTCTTCTTTAATTCTCATCGACCGCGCTGACCGGCTGACCAAAGAAAAGAAGCCAGTCACCGTGCGGTTGAAAACGCAAAATGCTCCTAAAGGCCATGATCTGGGACCCCGCGAGGGGGCGTCATAGTGTGTGGGTGTGTGTTTTTTTGCCTCCATTATCGACCGCGCTACACGGCTGACCGATGAAAATACCCCAGTTTTGTGTGTGTTGCGTTTAGTTCTTAGTTAGCATCGATATTAGACGGTACTGAGCGGAGACCGGAACGGTTTTCCATGCAAGACAACAACGACAACAATGGACCGCTCTAGCCGGGTGACCCAGGGAAAATATGTGTCAGTCTTACAAAAACGGGATGAAAAACGCGAGCTACATACAAACGCGGGATGAATAACGTAGGCACGTGTTCTATCGGCAATGGGGGCGAGGAGTTGCGTGCGTGCGTGCGTGCGAGCGAGCGAGCGGCTTTTCTTATAGCCACACCCTCTTCCTGGTCCCCCTCGACGACTTTCCCCTTCTTACCTCGGCATTTCTTGCCTAAACAAGACATATCAAGTGCTTACCGAAGATTTGTTTTCAAGAAAATATACGTACATTCAAAGAAGAAAGACTTCCGTTTTTTTACAGCATCGGTTGACGATATATCAAGTGTTTGCCGAAGATTTTTTCTTCGAAATTTTACGTACATCCAAAGAAAGACTACCATTTGTTTTCAGCATCGGTCGGCTGCGATTATTGCCTGATGTGCAGCCGCAGCAGTGTGAGCAGCAGGGAAAGCTGTTGGGGCGGAAAGGGGGGGTCAGAGGGGAAGGCAAAGGTTTTTGTTGCTCCTGGTGCAGGAGTTGAGGCACCCTTGTCGTTTCGGCGGCGAATCTGCTTCAGAAATTCCGGTGGGGAATTTGACGTAGGTGACTGCTTGCTACCTTGAGCAGAAACTATCGCGGAACGTGTGTTCGCGGATGCTGCGGTTTCCAAAATGTGGGGTGCGGGATTGAACGTGTTGTGACTGCTATTGCTGTGAGCAGGAGCGATAGTGGAATGCGTATTCACGTGGATGCCGTGGCCATATCAGGGTCCAGTTCCAGAGAATGCAGCCGTATACCCCATTGTGTTTGCGACACGGCACACGGTGAAAGTGGGCATCGATCTCTCCGCAAGACCAATTTCACGGTGATCGAAGGAATGTTCACGTCTGAGTCGCTCTTTGACCTTGGTGTATAGCCTATACCCTGTTGTGCCATTTACCCAAACAATCTATGGCTCGAATTCTGGCAACACTTATTGACGGCCGATTACACACCTGTAGCCCCTGTTCTTCTTTAAAGTGTAGGCTTGAGTCTACACCTGCAAGCGTACCGTGCGCACGCGGGTCATCGCGCTCTCCCTCAGGGCAGTTTTAAGCAGCAGCTTTTCGCTTCCATATTTCCAAAAACTTCCAAGTCAGTAGACCATTGAACCTCGATTTGCGGCCGAGGAAAAAAGTTGGACAATTGAAAACTGGAACGAGTTGCTTCCAAATTTGGAAGTCTGCGAAGTCGGAATTTGGATTTTTTTTGGAAATTTGGAAGCACAACAGCTGTGTTTTGAGCGGTCCTAAACCGTCTGCCGGTCCCCACGGTGGTCTAGTTGGTATCCTCGAAACCTTCTAGAGGTCAGGTCAGGGGTTCGCATCCCGACGTGAGCGAGCTTTTCTTGCACCGTGAGTTTTTCTCTCGCTTCCGCTTCTGGCCTAGTGGATAGCGCTAGTTCGTGTGTACACAGAGGGAAGAGAATGCTGAACTCTTCTCGCATTAAAAATCGAAGGCAAAGTACCGCAGGAAGGGAGGGTAGAGATGAGCTCTTCTGTGTGACCACGGGTTGGAGTAAACGGCACTAGTGCTGTGAGCGCTGATATGAAGTGAAGACAACAAAAACAAATAAAACGTCTTCCAAAGCTCAACCCGACCAATACGAGCTCAATTAACAGTAATAACAGTAATAACAAAATTGTAACGCTGTCCCCGAGGAGAAGATGTTTCTCAAGCCCACCCTTTTGGGGGGTAACACGCTCTGGTTTGTCGATAAACAAGCCGTGTCGTGCGCTTCTGAGTCTGGGGCCAGCAAAAGCAAGAGAGTCGAGGGTTTTCCTCGCCCCGTTCCCCCACCCCCCAGTTACGTCATTCAAGAACGTCAAGCCAAGCGCTTTGTTGCTTCTGAAGGTCTACGGATATATCTGCACAGTTAATCAAGAACGCGAAGCGAATATGTTCTACAGTAGGTGGCCCGATACAGCAGTGGTATGTAGAGGTAAGAGGATAATATGCCACTATTCAAGGCAGCGCTATTCGCCACTATTCGATAGAGTCTATCGGGTTCATGCATCTACATGTTTTATGATTGGAACAAGATATTTTGATGCCACCATATCGGCGGCTCCACTATTCAAGCTGCCGCTCATCGGGCCACCTACTGGTGTACTAAATGAGAGATAATCAAAATTGCATACCGCTGTGCTGAACCGTATGGAAACAGTCCACTTCTCAGGCTCAAGGTGGCGTGCGTTTCCACTGGCGTAACTCCGGCGGCCTGTCGCAAGCAACGACTCGTGACTCCCAACCGTGCTCAGTCCCGCCTTTGCAGGGATGCGAGGTCGATGGCCTAACGACTACAGGCATGCACGGTCATGGGTGCACCCCCGCCCATCCCTCTGTCCGCCCAATGGCCGTTTGTACGCGCCACTTCCTGAACCTTCCCGTACCACTTCCTTAACCATCCCGTACCACTTCCTTAACCGTCCCGTACCGCTTCCTTAACCGTCCCGTACCGCTTCCTTAACCGTCCCGTACCGCTTCCTTAACCTTCCCGTGTCAGGGTTTCACGGGAAAGGGCATCCGGGTTGCGATCTTCGACACGGGCCTTGAGGCAGGAGGGCACGACTTCGACAACGTAGTGGAGCAGATCAATTGGACCAACGAGCCGACGCTGAAGGATACAGTGGGGCACGGAACCCACGTCGCGGGTGCGTTTCGGCTGTTGCTGTTGGTGGTGGTGTTGGTCGTGTTGTTGATGTTGTTGTTGTTGTTGTTGTTGTTGTTGCTGCTGTTGCTACTGCTTCAGTTGCTAGTTCGTGCGGTACAGTCGCAGTTACATGCAACCCATGATTTTTTCTTCGTGGTCTGACCGTAGCGACTTGAAGATAAGAGTGTTAGGCGTGTCGTGCTCATCAACGCATGCATCTCCTTCACGCATCTTGGCCCGCGAATTTTGCAATTTGGAGGCGACAGCAGCACTCACTCGCGAACAACATAGGTTGTTGATTGGGTGATCACCTTATACGACGACAACATCCACACGCCCCCCCCCCCCCCCCCCCTGTTCTCGTTCAAGCGT